>CM072228.1:52703365-52720865 GCA_036851935.1 Coregonus suidteri | reverse complement strand
CAGGCCGTTTTGGGAACCGCTGGTGTTTTTCAACTGAAAGGAATCCCCCCCTGACTACAGTACAACACAACACCCACTGTTCTCTGACTAGATAACACCACCCACTGTTCTCTGACTACAGTACACCACCCACTGTTCTCTGACTAGATAACACCACCCACTGTTTCTCTGACCACAGTACACCACCCACTGTTCTCTGACTACAGTACACCACCCACTGTTCTCTGACTACAGTACACCACCCACTGTGCTCTGACTAGATAACACCACCCACTGTTCTCTGACTACAGTACACCACCCACTGTTCTCTGACTAGATAACACCACCCACTGTTCTCTGACTACAGTACACCACCCACTGTTCTCTGACTAGATAACACCACCCACTGTTCTCTGACTAGATAACACCACCCACTGTTCTCTGACTAGATAACACCACCCACTGTTCTCTGACTAGATAACAACCACCCACTGTTCTCTGACTAGATAACACCACCCACTGTTCTCTGACTACAGTACACCACCCACTGTGCTCTGACTACAGTACACCACCCACTGTTCTCTGACTAGATAACACCACCCACTGTTCTCTGACTAGATACACCCCCCACTGTTCTCTCTGACTAGATAACACCACCCACTGTTCTCTGACTAGATAACACCACCCACTGTTCTCTGACTAGATAACACCACCCACTGTTCTCTGACTAGATAACACCACCCACTGTTCTCCTGAATAGCGTGTCACTCTCAAGCTGTACAGAACGTACTGGTTTCAGCTGCTCACACCTTTTTATCATTGTTTTCAATGTGCTGCGATATTAAAAGTGGAGGAGGGAAAAAAAATACAGCTTTGACCCAGTTTAGAGACATGATGTGATGATTTTTCTTTTTATGTAGTAACGACAGGTAGAAGTGGGACGGACGGAGAGGACAAGAATGCTATTAGCATTCACATTATAGCGTCACTAGCATTTTACATACATTTTAGATTTATTTTTTATTTTAGCAGACGCTCTTATCCAGAGCAATTAGGGTTAAGTGCCTTGCTCAAGGGCACATCGACAGATTTTTCACCTAGTCGGCTCGGGGATTAGAACCAGCAACCTTTCGGTTACTGGCACAACGCTCTTAACCACTAAGCTACCACTAGCATTTTACCATTAGTATTCACATTATAGCGTCACTAGCATTTTACCATTGGCTTTCACATTATAGCGTCACTAGCATTTTACCATTAGCATTCACATTACAGCATCACTAGCATTTTACCACTAGCATTCTCATTATAGCATCCAAAGCATTTTACCATTAGCATTCACATTATAGCATCACTAGCATTTTACCATTAGCATTCACATTAGAGCATCACAAGCGGTATACCATTACATTCTTGTCCAACAATCCTATTTCCTGTCCCTGTTGTATTTCAGACATTGGTCAGATGCGTCCTCCCCACGGCAGCGTGACTCCCCAGAAGAACAGCAACCTCCTGGTCATCATCGTGGTCTCTGTGGGAGCAGTAACGGTGGTAGTGGTCGTCATAGTTGCGCTCATTTGCACCCGGCGCTCCTCCGCACAACAGAGGAAGTAAGTTGGACTTCCTCTCCTCTCCTCTCCTCTCCTCTCCTCTCCTCTCCTCTCCTCTCCTCTCCTCTCCTCTCCTCTCCTCTCCTCTCCTCTCCTCTCCTCTCCTCTCCTCTCCTCTCCTCTCTTCTCATCAGGCCCCATGTTTTCACTACTCAGGGTTGACTGTTCCCCCTCTTTATACTCTCTTTGTACTAGAGACATGGGAACAGAACAGTTGTCCCTCTGAGGAGATATCCCTTTGTTGTAGTGCGTCCCAAATGGCACCCTATTCCCTTTATAGTACACTACTTTTAACCGGATACCTGTCAAAAGTAGTGCACTATATAGGGAATAGGGTGCCATTTTGGACAGACCTCTGGACTCCACTGCAGTTTGCTAGTGGCTTATCTTCTCTCCTTTCAAGCCCTTAGCTCTGGGATGACACTCTTATGTCACATGTTACATTTATTAAGCATTCTGTTTGATATTTGCACAGTGCTAGTTATCTGAGAGGAGAGGTTCTTTCTGTCTTGTTCTCTGTAAGTTAGACTTCTGATAGTACAGCCTCCTATTAGTGAAGACCTACTGATACGTAATTCATTAGATCCTTTCAGCATCCGTGTGTGTCTGTGTGTGTGTCTCCGTGTGTGTGTGTGTGTCTGTGTGTGTCCACGTGTGTGTCTGTGTGAAGACCGTGTCCGTGTCCGTGTAGCTCAGTTGGTAGAGCGTGGCGCTTGCAACGCCAGGGTTGTGTTCGTTCGTTTCCCACGGGGGGGGCCAGTATAAAAATATATGCACTCACTAACTCTAAGTCGCTCTGGATGAGAGCGTCTGCTAAATTACTAAAATGTCAAATGTAAAATGTAAGAAACATAAGAATAAACTTAAGAACATTTTCAATAACTTTATTGAGGAATAGCAACTTTTCATAAGTTTCTTCTTAAGTATAAAGTTAAGGAAACAATGTGTCCTTAAGAAGGTTTTGTGAATCTGGGCCCTGTTCTCTACACCAGGATCTTTAAGTCACGCCCCCACCCTGTTTTATTGTTTATTGAGATAGCCGATATTAAATACACCACCAGCTTGATTTTGTTTAATTTGAGAGACCTGGGAAAATGTTGTTCTTCTGAAGCTCATTTCCTGCAATTCTACATCGTTTAACAAGATGTGTGACATATTTTAGATAGGCTATTTAATGATGATGATGATGATGATGATGGTGGATAAGGAAAATAAAGTCTAGACCTGATTATTTCAAATGTTATTCCGCTAATATGTTTTATTATGATAATTTATATGAACCCTCAATTTAATTCTACATATTCTTTTACAGAAAGTGAATAGATCAATTAATAGCGACAGTCACACATTGTATAAGATTACTTCCCAAGCAAAGTCCAATTTCTTTGACTCCTCGACTTTAGAAGGTTGGAGCTCAGCTTCTGAATATCATAGAGACTAACCAAAGATATTCCCAAGTGCATCAGTCGCATCTTCTTCTGGCATTTTATCGCTTGTTTCTAGCCCAACGCATCGCAGATTTATGCATAGTTTTAGATCGGTATAAACAATCGCGAAACAATCGAAACAATACCCTAAACCGTCCTCGCACAGCCAAGGTTAGGACTCATCAACCTGTAGGACTCAAGGTCCTGACTCATGCCCCAACAAGACAAGTGTTCTCTGTGCACTGCACTGCTTCTTTCAACATGACCCTTGGTTACTTCAATGCTTGAATAAGCCAGTTTATTACAGCCAACCCACCTGTGAATGAAATGGACACACACACACATATCTATACAGGGGCTGAGATGCCTCTGTAATTAGAGTGATGAGATGCTCACGGTGAAACTCTTGTTACGCGTCATTGAGATTCATACAGTTTGATAATTAAGAACATAAGTTTGATGGTAATCTCTCTCTCTCTCTGGGTCTCTCTCTGGTGAGGCTCTCTCTCTCTCTCTCTCTCTCTCTCCCTCTCCCTCCCTCCCTCCCTCCCTCCCTCTCTCTCTCTCTCTCTCTCTCTCTCTCTCTCTCTCTCTCTCTCTCTCTCTCTCTCTCTCTCTCTCTCTCTCTCTCTCTCTCTCTCCTCTCTCTCTCCCTCTATCTCTCTCTCTCTCTCTCTCTCTCTCTCTCTCTCTCTCTCCATCTCGTCTCTCTCTCTCTCTCTCTCTCTCTCTCTGTCTCTCTCTCTCTCTCTCTCTCTCTCTCTCTCTCTCTCTCTCTCTCTCTCTCTCTCTCTCCCTCCTCTCCTCTCCTCTCCTCTCCTCTCCTCTCCTCTCCTCTCCTCTCCTCTCCTCTCCTCTCCTCTCCTCTCCTCTCCTCTCCTCGCCTCTCCTCTCCTCTCCTCTCCTCTCCTCTCCTCTCCTCTCCTCTCCTCTCCTCTCCTCTCCTCTCCTCTTCCTCTCCTCTCCCTCTCCCTCCCCTCTATAGGAAGCGTGTCACCCACAGTGCAGGGAGGGGGAAAGGCAGTCAGAAGTATCTACTTGTTTCTTACTAACCTCCTCTCCTCTTCTCCCGCTCCCTGCCCTCTATAGGAAGCGTGCCACCCACAGTGCAGGGAAGAGAAAAGGCAGTCAGAAGGACCTGAGACCTCCAGACCTGTGGATCCACCATGAGGAGATGGAACTGAAGAACATGGAGAAGCCTGTCAGCGCCGCCCCCTCCGGACGCGATTCGCCCATCCAGGGTTCTATCCAGGAAATCAGGTCTCAGTCTGTCAGTCACAGCCAATCAGAGAGCCAGATGGGCAGCAAGAGCAGCCACTCAGGTAAGACCAGGCAGAATGTTAGGGATTGTAAAGACAGACATTTTAGAATATGTCTTGAGAAAATATATTTATAGACACCAGTAAGAGATGGGAAAAGTGTAACTAGTTATGTTGTCAACTCTTTGAAAAGTTTTAGCGTTTTATGTTTCCTGCCGGTCTGTAGTTATGCGATACATTCTTGATTGTTTTTATGGAAAAATAAATCAGAAAAGGGAGAAGGATAGGATCAACTTTAGTGTCTCTGAGGGGGAAACCGTCTCTACTTCTGTTATCATCAATGTCTCTTCAAAGGTATCTCTTCACTTTAACGGTGCTGCTGTTTCTATCTGATGATCATAATATGTCTGTGATGAAGATGCAGAGTGGTTTATTTATTCTGCTTGGAAAGTTGATACATTTTGAATGTTTTGGTACCTACTGGAGAGCTCTTCTTTGTCTACACCCATTCGGCATCGTTCACACAGAGGAGTAGGGTTGATCCGAGCCTTCTGACCTCACAACTGCAGTCAAGCACCCAAGCTAACTGGCAAACATTGGCTAGCTTGCTATTACTTCCAGACACAAAATTGGGATTATGGTTCATTGTTTACCTCTGGATAACATGAAAACAGCCTAACCAGCTCTGCTAGGGCGAGTAAAATGGTCAGAGGGGTGTTCTCTCAGGACGTTTACTGACACCGGCCATATTCAACGGGTGTTGTGCATTCGTAAATTCATCAATTATTCTGCGTTCTGGCATACTCAGACTGAATTTACGAACGCACCCGAAATGGTTACTTGCATAGTGGAGTCTTTTGTTAATATATGTAGCTAGCTAGCTAGGTAAACAGTGAACCATAATCCCAACTCATGACGTTACTACCAACTAGGCTCGCAATTTAACAATTTTATGGCATACAAGTTTTGTTATTAAGGCACATGAACGGTCACATGTTCCAGAAGGCATATCTGCCAAAGAACGCATTTTGATTTTTTAAAAGAAAAGTTTACGTTCAAATGGCTCTCCTGTGAAGTAGTGACCCGCGACGTACGCGGGTCACTACTCATATATTTGTTCTGAATACAAATATATTTGTTTATTTTCCTCACTTTGGTTGCTGCGGGAGAAGGTTGCTAAACTCATACTCCCAGGGGTTGGCAACCCGCGGCTCCTGGGCCATATGCAGCTCCCTGGTTATTTATAGATTTCCCCCCAAAATCTATGATTTCCTATTATTTTAATAGTTTTGCGGTAGGTGCACTTGATTAGGCCCTAGATGTGTTCCCATTTAGAACCATTTCATGTGTCTGAAGGTACAAACTCCTTCTATCAGCGGGCCCGGAGTGCAAATCAAGTGCACCTATGAGCCTACTGCCAATTAGATCACCGTGTCTGCAGCTTTCACCAGCCCACATCGAAGTTGATACTTTGTGAGATTTCAAAACCCATGACAACTGTCAACAAGTACAGCAAAGAGCTGCTGTTTTTCTGAGTGTGTTCATGTTTAAGATTTTGTTCACCACTGTCAACACTTTATTCAACACTTTTTTTTTTATAAGCCATGAACCCCCTCTCCCGGCCTATCCACTGCCTACAAAGTGAATAAATTATTAATTAAGTTATTATTAGCGGCTTGTGTCTTTTTAATGTCAAGGAATATTTCACGTTCTCTGGTCATAGGAGTACACAACTTGAATTGGTGCATGAGGCTGAAGTAATGAAGAGCAACTAGAGTTTTTCCATCAGCTGGAAGACAGTGTCCCCTTTTTTGTTCAGTCTAAACAGAGTCGACGAAGAGCTGAGGGACAGTGAGAGGGAGCCTCTCTGCAAAAAAGTAACATCACTCCTGTAGCATATTTACTGTATGTTCACTTTGATTCTCCCTGCATCTTCACCCAACAATAGGATTCCGTGGTAATTTGATCCGACTGCTATCTGTGGTGCTGAATATCAGATATTGACACTATTATGCAGGAAAAGGACGAAAGAAAATAGTGCGGCTCCCTCAACACTTTTATTGTTATTTTTTACAAAAATGACTTCCAGTCATAAATGTTTCCGACCCCTGCCTAGACAGTACTTGTCTTTTGGTTCAACGGCTTCTTATTTCTGTAGACTTCATTTAGTCAGGTGGAATCCCAATGAAAAATGAATATTTATTTTTTTACAAGGGAGCCCTGAGTACAATAATAAAATGTCAGCAACTCTTCCAAATAGACAATAATCCTTTTCCTTCCAGGTGGAGACAACGACGAGGCTTCCAGCTGCATCTCTACGTTAGAGCGCTCCCTAGCTGCCCGGAGGGCAACACGCACCAAGCAGATGATCCCCATGGACTCTCAGCCCAGCAACACCCGTAAGCCAACAACACACAGAGAGAGAGAGAGAGAGAGAGAGAGAGAGAGAGAGAGAGAGAGAGAGAGAAGAGAGAGAGAGAGAGAGAGAGAGAGAGAGAGAGAGAGAGAGAGATGAGAGACGGGGCAGAGAGAGAGAGAGAGGAGAGAGAGAGAGAGAGAGAGAGACGGGGCAGAGAGACGGGGAGAGAGAGACGAGACGGGGCAGAGAAGAGAGAGAGAGAGACGGGGAGAGCAGAGAGAGGGAGAGAGAGAGAGAGAGAGAGAGAGAGAGAGAGAGAGAGAGAGAGAGAGAGAGAGAGAGAGAGAGAGGAGAGAGAGAGAGAGAGACGGGGCAGAGAGAGAGAGAGAGAGAGAGACGGGGCAGAGAGAGAGAGAGAGAGACGGGGCAGAGAGAGAGGAGAGAGAGACGGGGCAGAGAGAGAGAGAGAGAGACGGGGCAGAGAGAGAGAGAGAGAGAGAGAGACGGTGGCAGAGAGAGAGAGAGTGAGAGTGAGGGGCAGAGAGAGAGAGAGAGAGAGTGAGACGGGGCAGAGAGAGACGGGGCAGAGAGAGGGAGAGGGAGAGAGAGAGAGAGAGAGAGAGAGAGAGAGAGAGAGAGAGAGAGAGAGAGAGAGACGGGGCAGAGAGAGGGAGGAGAGAGAGAGAGAGAGAGAGAGAGGAGAGACGGGGCAGGGAGAGAGAGAGAGAGAGACGGGGGCAGAGAGAGGGAGAGAGAGAGAGAGAGAGAGAGAGAGAGAGACGGGGCAAGCATGAGAGAAGGAGAGAGAGAGAGAGGAGAGAGAGAGAGACGGGGAGAGAAGCGGGGAGAGAGAGAGAGGGAGAGGTAGAGAGAGAGAGAGAGAGAGAGAGAGAGAGAGAGAGAGGAGAGAGAGAGAGACGATAGGAGAGAGAGAGAGAGAGCGAGATAGAGAGAGAGAGCCAGCGAGACGTAAGAGAGAGAGAGAGAGAGAGAGAGAGAGAGAGGGCAGAGATGCAGATCTTGAGTGTGAATTGAGATGAGAGGAGTTCTCGGCTCTCCTCTCTCTCTCTACTCTATCCTCTCTCTCTCTCTCTCTCCCTCTCTCCTCTCTTTCTCTCTCTATAGAGATGACCTTTTACTGGCCCTAGCTACTGCTCTAACAGGAAGTAGACTCCTCCTCCTCCATCTCCTGGATCAGTTATTACTGAACAATGACAGTCTAAACTGGATCAGTTATTACTGAACAATGACAGTCTGAAAACTGGATCAGTTATTACTGAACAATGACAGTCTAAACTGGATTGTAGACTGAGCAGAATAGACAGGTCTGGAAGGAGGGCTACGACCGTTGAATCATGATCTGTTTGAACCCTATTATTGGTTTGAACCTGATTGGTCTCGCCGACCGCACTTTCCATTTGTGAGCAGACTTCAGACAGCACGTACCCATTTGGCACGCTGACTGCCATCCTGAATGGTGACAGTGGACTCACTGTGTCTACAGTGTACATACCCACTGTGTTATACCGGAGATCACTGTGTCTAAAGGGCTCAGGTTTTCATCCTGTGGTCTGCATTTTTTTAGATGTTTTTTAAAAATGGTATTATAAACAATTTTACATTAGTTTTCACGTTGCAAATTGTTTATAATAATAGGCCTTTAATTTGTTACATTCACTAGACCAAATCTGTCCGGCAAGATATTTTATGTTAAAAGAAAATCAGTCACTCTGCAAAGGGTGGTCCTCAAGCTTTGTACGGTGACTCGGTGGTCACGGGAACAGAAAAGGTTGGGAACCGCTGTGTCTGAAGGGTAGCACATGCTTTGTTAAACCCGTACATTATAAAGGAACATTCTGTGGTGAACAAGGGGCTCGCTGGGTCTACAGTGTAGCACATACAGTGGGGGTAAAAAGTATTTAGTCAGCCTCCAATTGTGCAAGTTCTTCCACTTAAAAAGATGAGAGAGGCCTGTAAATTTCATCATAGGTACACGTCAACTATGACAGACAAAATGAGAAACAAAAATCCAGAATTTCACATTGTAGGATTTTTTATGAATTTATTTGCAAATTATGGTGGAAAATAAGTATTTGGTCAGTAACAAAAGTTTTTCTCAATACTTTGTTATATACCCTTTGTTGGCAATGACCACAGGTCAAACGTTTTTCTGTAAGTCTTCACAAGGTTTTCACACACTGTTGCTGGTATTTTTGGCCCATTTCCTCCATGCAGATCTCCTCTAGAGCAGTGATGTTTTGGGGCTGTCGCTGGGCAACACAGACTTTCAACTCCCTCCAAAGATTTTTCTATGGGGTTGAGATCTGGAGACTGGCTAGGCCACTCCAGGACCTTGAAATGCCTCTTACGAAGCCACTCCTTTGTTGGCCGGGCGGTGTGTTTTGGGATCATTGTCATGCTGAAAGACCCAGCCACGTTTTCATCTTCAATGCCCTTGCTGATGGAAGGAGGTTTTTTCCACTCAAAATCTCACGATACAATGGCCCCCATTCACTCTTTCCTTTACAACGGATCAGTCGTCCTGGTCCCTTTGCAGAAAAACAGCCCCAAAGCATGATGTTTCCACCCCTATGCTTCACAGTAGGTATGGTGTTCTTTGGATGCAACTCAGCATTATTTGTCCTCCAAACACGACGACTTGAGTTTTTTACCAGAAAGTTATATTTTGGTTTCATCTGACCATATGACATTCTCCCAATCCTCTTCTGGATCATCCAAATGCACTCTAGCAAACTTCCAGACGGGCCTGGACATGTACTGGCTTAAGCAGGGGGACATGTCTTGCACTGCAGGATTTGAGTCCCTGGCGGCGTAGTGTGTTACTGATGGTAGGCTTTGTTACTTTTGGTCCCAGCTCTCTGCAGGTCATTCACTAGGTCCCCCCCCCGTGTGGTTCTGGGATTTTTGCTCACCGTTCTTTGTGATCATTTTGACCCCCACGGGGTGAGATCTTTGCGTGGAGCCCCAGATCGAGGGAGATTATCAGTGGTCTTGTATGTCTTCCATTTCCTAATAATTGCTCCCACAGTTGATTTCTTCAAGCCAAGCTGCTTACCTATTGCAGATTCAGTCTTCCCAGCCTGGTGCAGGTCTACAATTTTGTTTCTGGTGTCCTTTGACAGCTCTTTGGTCTTGGCCATAGTGGAGTTGGTGTAGCTGGTTAGTTGGTTAGTTGGTGTAGCTGGTTAGTTGATGTAGCTGGTTAGTTGGTGTAGCTGGTTAGTTGGTGTAGGCGGTTAGTTGGTTTTTCAACCACTCCACAAAATTATTGCCAACTAAGGTAGGCAACCAGGCTACCTAAGTATGATCCCCAATCAGAGACAACGAGCGACAGCTGCCTCTGATTGGGAATCACACCAAGCCAAACATAGAAATATCAACCTAGATCTAAACATGGATATATAATGACATAGATCTCAACTGAAACTCACACCCTGACCCAACCAACAAGAGTTCTCTAGATCAGGGCGTGACACAAATACAGTTGAAGTCGGAAGTTTACATACACTTAGGTTGGCAGTTGGCTTCGTTCTTCCAGTGGTTCTTTTTTGAACAATTGTCTGGATTGTTTGATTATGGAAGATTTTTATTATTTCTGTTGATAGATACTGTATCACTCAATTCCTTTCTCCTGTCTATGCTTTAATCAGACTCTAATTAGGAAACCTCGTTAATTAGTGTGCTTTAATTAGTGTGCTTTAACCCCACTCGGTCAGGATAAACGTGTATGCGGTGAACGAAGTCAAGCGCAGGACTCCGAGAGACTGGCAGATGTACTTTACTAATAAACGTAATGAAAAGTACAAAACAACAAACCTCCAAAACAGGGAGGAACAATAATCGCAATACAGTCCTGCCGAAAACAAACGGAGAACAATCACACACAACAAACGAATGACAGACAGGGGTTATACAGGGAAACCATCAACACTAATGGGAAACAGGTGGACACAAAGCAGACCAATCTAGATGATTGCTGAAACCTAGATCTCGGCCCGTGGCTGGCAGCTAGTACTACCGGGACGACGAACGCTGAAGACTGCCCGAGCAAGGAGGAGGAGCAGCCTCGGCTAAATCCGTGACAGTACCCCCCCCCCTTGACGCGAACCTCTCGTACCTCACTCTCCTGGAGTGGACCAGCTACCACCGGCCTGAGGAGAGACACATGGAACGAGGGGTTAATGCGGTAATTAATTGGCAGTTGTAATCTATAGCATACCTCGTTCAATCTCCTCAGGACTTTAAAATGGGCCCCACAAACCGCCGACCTAGCTTTCCGGCAGGGCAGGCGAAGGGGCAGGTTTCGGGTCGAGTTTAAAAGAGCCAGAACCCCCGATCTCCCAGTGCATACACCGGAGCCTCACTACGGTGGGGCGATCGGGCGCTCGCCTTCTGCCGCCTGATGGCCCGTTGCAGATGGACATGCGCAGCGTTCCATGTCTCCTCCGAGCGCCAAAACCACTCGTCCACCGCAGGGGCTCTTCGATCTGGCTCTGATGCCAAGGTGCCAGAACCGGCTGATAACCCAGCACACACTGAAAAGGCGTAAGGTTAGTGGAGGAGTGACGGAGTGAGTTTTTGAACAATCTCCGCCCAGGGGATATATACCGACCACTCCCCCTGCCGTTCCTTGGCAATAGGACCTGAGAAACCTACCCACATCCTGGTTAACTCTTTCCACCTGCCCATTACTCTCGGGGTGAAAACCTAAGGTAAGGCTAATCGAGACCCCCAGACGTTCCATGAAACGCCTTCCAGACTCTAGAGGTGAAACTGGGGACCCCGATCAGACACACTATATCCTCAGGCACCCCGTAGTGCCGGAAGACGTGTGTAAACAGGGCCTCAGCAGTTTGTAGGGCAGTAGGGAGACCTGGCAGGGGAATGAGACGGCGGCAGGCCTTTGAAAACCGATCCACAACGACCAAGGATCGTAGTAGTGTTCCCCTGGGAGGGGGGAAGGTCCGTTACAAAATCCACCGAGCTAAGCTGAGACCACGGCCGTTGTGGAAGGGGTAGGGGTTGTAATTTTCCCTCTGGGCAGGTGTCCTAGGCGCCTTACACTGGGCGCACACCGAGCAGGAGGAAAAAACATAAACCCCGCACGTCCTTAGCTAAAGTGGGCCACCAGCACACTTCCCACTAAGGCAGTGCACCGTCCACGAACCAATACCAGGATGACCAGAGGAGGGTGACCGTGTGAGCCCAATAGATCAAGTCGATCACGAACCTCGAGCGGCACGTACTTCCGATCCTCTGGACATTTGTGGGGGAGTAGGATCGGTACGTAACGCCCGATCGATGTCTGCATCAACCTCCCCACACCACCGGGTGCCACCAGACAAGACTCTGGAAGCATGGGGAGTGCGCTGCCTATCGCCTCGAAATCCCAGGAGACCCTCCCCAGCACCGACCAGCAGTGGTGTCCTCTGCGGCCACAGTTGGTGCAGGGGACGGCCTCCCTCCCTCCTGGCCACTCTCCTGGTCTCCCTAGCACCCAGCACCCTCCGAGCTCCATAGGGGTCGGCTCGGAAGTGCTGGGGGATGGAATGGACAGCCCTGAATCCGGACGTCCGCGGGTAGCCAACAGGGTATCCAGGCGAATAGACATGTCCACCAGTTGGTCGAAGCTGAGGTTGGTGTCCCTGCAGGCCAATTCCCCGACGCACGTCCTCCCTCAGGGCTACATCGGTAGTGGTCGATGAGGGCCCTCTTCATTCCATCCCGCGTTGGCAGCCAGCGTCCGGAAGTCCAGCGCGAACTCCTGTGCACTTCCTTCTCCCCTGCCTGAGGTGGAATAGACGCTCTCACTCCGCTGCCTTACCCCTCTGGTGGATGATCGAAAACTGCCCTGAAGCGGCGGGTGAACTCCGCATAGTTGACATTAGCGGCGTCTATTCCCCCCCCACTCGGCGTTGGCCACTCCAGCGCCTTGCCGGACAGACAGAGATGAGGGCGGACACGCTCTCGTATCCCGAGGGCACCGGGTGGATGGTTGCCAGGTAGAGTTCAACCTGGAGCAGGCAACCCTGACACCCGGCAGCTGTGCCATCATAAGCCCTTGGGAGCGAGAGCCGAATCCCACTGGACCCCGGAGGAGAAGTGATGGGTAATGCCGATGGTGGTGGTATCGTAGGAGAAGGTGTAGGCAGACCCCCTCTTTCCCATCGCTCCATAGTGCCTACTACCCGTTCCATGGCGGTGCCGAGAGCCTGGATCATGGCCGATTGTTGTTCAACGCGTTCCTCCACTGATCCAGCTGGCACCGCCGCTCCTGCTGACTCCATGTGAGGTGTGTGATTCTGTCAGGATAAACGTGTATGCGGTGAACGAAGTCAAGCGCAGGACACCGAGAGACTGGCAGATGTACTTTACTAATAAACGTAATGAAAAGTACAAAACAACAAACCTCCAAAACAGGGAGGAACAATAATCGCAATACAGTCCTGCCGAAAACAAACGGAGAACAATCACACACAACAAACGAATGACAGACAGGGGTTATACAGGGAAACCATCAACACTAATGGGAAACAGGTGGACACAAAGCAGACCAATCTAGATGATTGCTGAAACCTAGATCGGTGGCAGCTAGTACTCCGGGGACGACGAACGCCGAAGCCTGCCCGAGCAAGGAGGAGGAGCAGCCTCGGCTAAATCCGTGACACACACACAGGAGTCCAAAAGAGGGGGATTTTAACATCACCCAAAATGCAGAGACACCTCACCACCAGACAAAAGCACCACCATCACCCAAAATGCAGAGACGGCACCCAAAATGCAGAGACAGCACCACCGTCACCCAAAATGCAGAGACAGCACCACCGTCACCCAAAATGCAGAGACAGCACCACCATCACCCAAAATGCAGAGACAGCACCCAAAATGCAGAGACAGCACCACCGTCACCCAAAATGCAGAGACAGCACCACCGTCACCCAAAATGCAGACCGACAAAAGCACCACCGTCACCCAAAATGCAGAGACAGCACCACCACCGTCACCCAAAATGCAGAGACAGCACCACCGTCACCCAAAATGCAGAGACAGCACCACCGTCACCCAAAATGCAGAGACAGCACCACCGTCACCCAAAATGCAGAGACAGCACCACCGTCACCCAAAATGCAGAGACAGCATCACCGTCACCCAAAATGCAGAGACAGCACCACCATCACCCAAAATGCAGAGACAGCACCACCGTCACCCAAAATGCAGAGACAGCACCACCATCACCCAAAATGCAGAGACAGCATCACCATCACCCAAAATGCAGAGACAGCATCACCATCACCCAAAATGCAGAGACAGCACCACCATCACCCAAAATGCAGAGACAGCATCACCATCACCCAAAATGCAGAGACAGCACCACCATCACCCAGCATCATCAGACAGCATCACCATCACCCAGCATCATCAGACAGCATCACGTTGTGGCGATATATTTATTAGCCACCTTTTCCGAAAGGATGAAAGGATGAAAGGATGCCGTACCGTAGTCAGTTTATAGCAATTAGTTCAGACAGAAATGCATGGTAATCTGCATATTGATGTAACACAATGACATCAATTAATCTCACTAATATCATTTTAATTGGATTAATCATCTGGGACTGACTCTGTAGACCCATTTAATCCTAATCTCATAATCTGATAATCCACTCAGATTATGACCTCTTCTCATCAGACATATGAGGTTGCAGCTGTAAAACAGACAGAGGGGTCCTCTACCTCTCCTCCTCTCCTCTCCTCTCCTACTTTCCTCCCTTCTCCTCCTCTCCTCTCCTCTCCTCTCTCTTCCTCCTCTCCTCTCCTCTCCTCTCCTCTCCTCTCTCCTCTCCTCTCCTCTCCTCTCCTCTCCTCTCCTCTCCTCCTTCCTCCTCTCCGCCCCTCTCCTCCCTTCTCCTCTCCTCCTCTCCCTTCTCCTCTCCTCTCCTCTCCTCTCCCTCTCCTCTCCTATCCTCCTCTCCTCTCCTCTCCTCTCCTCTCCTCTCCCCTCCTCTCCTCCCTCCTCTCCTCTTCCTCTCCTCTCCTCTCCTCTCCTCTCCTCTCCTCTCCTCTCCTCTCCTCTCCTCTCCTCCTCTCTCCTCCTTTCTCTCCTCTCCCCCTCTCCTTTCCTCTCCTCTCCTCTCCTCTCCTCTCCTCTCCTCTCCTCTCCTCTCCTCTCCTCTCCTCTCCTCCTCCTCTCCTCTCACCTCTCCTCTTATCTCCTCCTCTCCTCCTTTCCCTTCCTTTCCTCCTTCTCCTCTCCCTCCTCTCCTCCTCCTCTCCTCCTCTCCTCTCCTCTCCTCACCTCCTCCTCCTCCTCCTTCCTCCTTTTCCTCTTCCTTTCCTCCTCCTCTCCTCTCCTCTCCCTCTCCTCTCCTCTCCTCTCCTCTCCTCTCCTCTCCTCTCTCTCCTCTCCTCTCCTCTCCTCTCCTCTCCTCTCCTCTCCTCCTTTCCTTTCCTTATCCCCTCTTCTCCTCTCCTCCCCTCTCCTCAAACTTTCCTCTCTTATCCTATCTCCTTCTCCTTCCTCTCCTCTCCTCTCATTCTACTTAATGAACTGACATTACAGGAGATGACTAGAGGCTTTACCCGGTCAGAAACAGAACCAGTCAAATCCCCCTCATAGTGGGGACCGAGCTGAAATATGCAATATAATTAAACTGTAGTTTTTTCCCCCACTATATATATATATATATACTATATATATATATATATACACTACCAGGGGTGTCTATATACAGTGGGGAGAACAAGTTTTTGACACTGCCGATTTTGCAGGTTTTCCTACTTACAAAGCATGTAGAGGTCTGTAATTTTTTATCATAGGTACACTTCAACTGTGAGAGACGGAATCTAAAACAAAAATCCAGAAAATCACATTGTATGATTTTTAAGTAATTCATTTGCATTTTATTGCATGACATAAGTATTTGATACATCAGAAAAGCAGAACTTAATATTTGGTACAGAAACCTTTGTTTGCAATTACAGAGATCATACGTTTCCTTTAGGTCTTGACCAGGTTTGCACACACTGCAGCAGGGATTTTGGCCCACTCCTCCATACAGACCTTTTCCAGATCCTTCAGGTTTCGGGGCTGTCGCTGGGCAATACGGACTTTCAGCTCCCTCCAAAGATTTTCTATTGTGTTCAGGTCTGGAGACTGGCTAGGCCACTCCAGGACCTTGAGATGCTTCTTACGGAGCCACTCCTTAGTTGCCCTGCCTGTGTGTTTCAGGTCGTTGTCATGCTGGAAGACCCAGCCACGACCCATCTTCAATGCTCTTACTGAGGGAAGGAGGTTGTTGGCCAAGATCTCGCGATACATGGCCCCATCCATCCTCCCCTCAATACGGTGCAGTCCCCTTTGCAGAAAAGCATCCCCAAAGAATGATGTTTCCACCTCCATGCATCACGGTTGGGATGGTGTTCTTGGGGTTGTACTCATCCTTGTTCTTCCTCCAAACACGGCGAGTGGAGTTTAGACCAAAAAGCTATATTTTTGTCTCATCAGACCACATGACCTTCTCCCATTCCTCCTCTGGATCATCCAGATGGTCATTGGCAAACTTCAGACGGGCCTGGACATGCGCTGACTTGAGCAGGTGGACCTTGCGTGCGCTGCAGTATTTTAATCCATGACGGCGTAGTGTGTTACTAATGGTTTTCTTTGAGACTGTGGTCCCAGCTCTCTTCAGGTCATTGATCAGGTCCTGCCGTGTAGTTCTGGGCTGATCCCTCACCTTCCTCATGATCATTGATGCCGCACGAGGTGAGATCTTGCATGGAGCCCCAGACCGAGGGTGATTGACCGTCATCTTGAACTTCTTCCATTTTCTAATAATTGCGCCAACAGTTGTTGCCTTCTCACCAAGCTGCTTGCCTATTGTCCTGTAGCCCATCCCAGCCTTGTGCAGGTCTACAATTTTATCCCTGATGTCCTTACACAGCTCTCTGGTCTTGGCCATTGTGGAGAGGTTGGAGTCTGTTTGATTGAGTGTGTGGACAGGTGTCTTTTATACAGGTAATGAGTTCAAACAGGTGCAGTTAATAAAGGTAATGAGTAGAGAACAGGAGGGCTTCTTAAAGAAAAACTAACAGGTCTGTGAGAGCCGGAATTCTTACTGGTTGGTAGGGGATCAAATACTTATGTCATGCAATAAAATGCAAATAATTACTTAAAAATCATACAATGTGATTTTCTGGATTTTTGTTTTAGATTCCGTCTCTCACAGTTGAAGTGTACCTATGATATTACAAAATTACAGACCTCTACATGCTTTGTAAGTAGGAAAACCTGCAAAATCGGCAGTGTATCAAATACTTGTTCTCCCACTGTAGATATATATATATATATATATATATATATATATATATATATATATATATATATACACTACTACCAGTCAAAAGTTTGGACACACCTACTCATTCAAGGGTTTTTCTTTAATTTGACAATTTTTTACATTGTAGAATAATAGTGAAGACATCAAAACTATAAAATAACACATGGAATCATGTAGTAACCAAAAAAGTGTTAAACAAATCAAAATATATTTTATATATTTTCCAACAGTCTTGAAGGAGTTTCCACATATGCTGAGCACTTGTTGGCGGCTTTTCCTTCACTCTGCGGTCCAACTCATCCCAAACCATCTCAATTGGGTTGAGGTTGGGTGATTGTGGAGGCCAGGTCATCTGATGCAGCACTCCATTACTCTCCTTCATGGTCAAATAGCCCTTACACAGCCTGGAGGTGTGATTTGGGTAATTGTCCTGTTGAAAAACAAATGATAGTCCCACTAAGCCCAAACCAGATGGAATGGCGTATCGCTGCAGACTGCTGTGGTAGCC
>CM072228.1:52680865-52698365 GCA_036851935.1 Coregonus suidteri | reverse complement strand
TAGCAAAAATGTTTATTTTCAATTTACAATCTGTAGAAACAATGAGAATAGAAAGGTTCAGAACTTTTGTAAAACATCACAGTACAGTTGAAAAATATATGGCAAATAGAAATCCAATATGGATGGTGTTAAGAGATAGATGGGTGGTGTTGAATGGAGTTGAATGATGGGACTAATAACAACTAACAACAACTAATAACAACAAGATACCTAATAATGTAAGCATACTGTGTCCATAATAAGTATATAGGTTGTAGGTTGGGAGCTTTTGTGAAAGAACACAGTTAGAAAGATATGGCATATAGAAGCAAACCGGATGGACATCATGAAAATGATCGGAGAGGTTGAGGGTAGAGGAAATTCAGGAGTAAAACAAACAAAATATAATTATTGTAAAATTGACTGTGTCCATAAAATGTATATAGTAAGTATAAGCTGGTAGAGGCCTAAGCATTGTTGTTCACTAGTTTTCTCCAATTAGGGAAAGGGTGTTGGGGTTGGAAAGTAATAAAGGGAAATATATTTGTTTTAAAGGATATGTATGTGTATGTATGTATGTATGTATGTATGTATGTATGTATGTATGTATGTATGTATGTATGTATGTATGTATGTATGTATGTATGTATATGTATATATATATATATATATATATATATATATATATATATATATATATATATGTATGTATTATCAAGATCTCGCGATACATGGCCCCATCCATCCTCCCCTCAATACGGTGCAGTCGTCCTGTCCCCTTTGCAGAAAAGCATCCCCAAAGAATGATGTTTCCACCTCCATGCTTCACGGTTGGGATGGTGTTCTTGGGGTTGTACTCATCCTTGTTCTTCCTCCAAACACGGCGAGTGGAGTTTAGACCAAAAAGCTCTATTTTTGTCTCATCAGACCACATGACCTTCTCCCATTCCTCCTCTGGATCATCCAGATGGTCATTGACAAACTTCAGAAGGGACATGCGCTGACTTGAGCAGGTGGACCTTGCGTGCGCTGCAGTATTTTAATCCATGATGGCGTAGTGTGTTACTAATGGTTTTCTTTGAGACTGTGGTCCCAGCTCTCTTCAGGTCATTGATCAGGTCCTGCCGTGTAGTTCTGGGCTGATCCCTCACCTTCCTCATGATCATTGATGCCCCACGAGGTGAGATCTTGCATGGAGCCCCAGACCGAGGGTGATTGACCGTCATCTTGAACTTCTTCCATTTTCTAATAATTGAGCCAACAGTTGTTGCCTTCTCACCAAGCTGCTTGCCTATTGTCCTGTAGCCCATCCCAGCCTTGTGCAGGTCTACAATTTTATCCCTGATGTCCTTACACAGCTCTCTGGTCTTGGCCATTGTGGAGAGGTTGGAGTCTGTTTGATTGAGTGTGGACAGGTGTCTTTTATATAGGTAACGAGTTCAAACAGGTGCAGTTAATACAGGTAATGAGTGGAGAGCAGGAGGGCTTCTTCAAGAAAAACTAACAGGTCTGTGAGAGCCGGAATTCTTAATGGTTGGTAGGTGATCAAATACTTATGTCATGCAATAAAATGCAAATTAATTACTTAAAAATCATACAATGTGATTTTCTGGATTTTCGTCTCTCACAGTTGAAGTGTACCTATGATAAAAAATTACAGACCTCTACATGCTTTGTAAGTAGGAAAACCTGCAAAATCGGCAGTGTATCAAATACTTGTTCTCCCCACTGTGTATGTATATACAGTATATATATATATATATATATATATATATATATATATATATATATATATATATATATATATAAATATAAACATGGGGGATTGGAAGTGATGCAGACAATTACATTGATTGAAGTTACAATATATCTGCAATATTAAGCTGATCTACCCCCTAAAATAAAATAAAAAATAACTACAAAAATAACAACAAAAAAACATCGCTAGCTAATGACAACATTGCTAGCTAATAACAACATTGCTAGCTAATGACAACATTGCTAGCTAATGACAACTTTGCTAGCTAATGACAACATTGCTAGCTAATGACAACATTGCTAGCTAATGACAACATTGCTAGCTAATGATAACTTTGCTAGCTAATGACAACTTTGCTAGCTAATGACAACATTGCTAGCTAATGACAACATTGCTAGCTAATGACAACATTGCTAGCTAATGACAACATTGCCAGCTAATGATACACTGCTAGCTAATGACAACATTGCTAGCTAATGACAACTATAGTGTAATTTAGACTAAACAGTTGTTAGCCTCCGTCCAGAATGACTGGGCTTGTCACGTCTTTAGGGCACCGCTATGGCGCTGCTGGTGGATGGCGGCTTGAGAACGTTCATAACAATGGCATGACGCGACCGAGTAACGGAGGTGCAACCTATGAATGGAAAGAATGGGGTTCCATTCGGGACGCAGCACAAGTAGTGGGCCACGACGGGAATCAGGTTAGTTTCAGTGTCGGGGAAATCACTTTGGTCGGATGGAGAGAGCAAACAAGGTAGAAGGAAGTGGAGGGGAGAGGAGAGGAGAGGAGGAGGAGAGAGGAGAGGAGAGGAGAGGGGAGGGAGGAGAGGGGAGAGGAGGGAGAGGAGAGTAGGGGAGGGGAGGGGAGAAGAAAGGAGAGGGAGAGGTAGAGGTAGAGGGGCCATTGATGTCCAAGGCATTAAGACAGTAAAATAGGTTTCTAACCTCAAGGGTGGTTTGCTGGTTAAGTGAAAAGGCCAGTGTTAAATGCCCCCTGGCCAAGACGCTTGGCGTGTTTACCAAGATGTACCTTAGATCTCGTTTCAGATGGACCCCTAGGCCTATAGCACAGTAAAGGTAGAATGGCTCGGCTACCAATGTCAACAAGACTTTAGTGTAATGCCAAAAAGAAAACGACCCAGTGTTCTCCTCCATGTAGCCTAATTCATACATTCACATTCCAATAAAAACACACACACACACACATATATATATATTTTTTTTTTGTGATTACTGATCAATTAATTTATACATTATAATTAGTAGGTTTTGTTATCTGTTATCTGTTTTTTTGTGGTGTGGGCTTCCAATCACACCTGAACACTGTTTTCCTCTCAGCATGAGGTCACTGGGAGTAGGGCATCCTGGATCTCTCAGCATGACGTCACTGGGAGTAGGGCATCCTGGATCTCTCAGCATGAGGTCACTGGGAGTAGGGCATCCTGGATCTCTCAGCATGACGTCACTGGGAGTAGGGCATCCTGGATCTCTCAGCATGAGGTCACTGGGGAGTAGGGCATCCTGGATCTCTCAGCATGACGTCACTGGGAGTAGGGCATCCTGGATCTCTCAGCATGACGTCACTGGGAGTAGGGCATCCTGGATCTCTCAGCATGAGGTCACTGGGAGTAGGGCATCCTGGATCTCTCAGCATGACGTCACTGGGAGTAGGGCATCCTGGATCTCTCAGCATGACGTCACTGGGAGTAGGGCATCCTGGATCTCTCAGCATGAGGTCACTGGGAGTAGGGCATCCTGGATCTCTCAGCATGAGGTCACTGGGAGTAGGGCATCCTGGATCTCTTAGCATGAGGTCACTGGGAGTAGGGCATCCTGGATCTCTCAGCATGAGATTACTGGGAGTAGGGCATCCTGGATCTCTCAGCATGAGGTCACTGGGAGTAGGGCATCCTGGATCTCTCAGCATGAGGTCACTGGGAGTAGGGCATCCTGGATCTCTCAGCATGAGGTCACTGGGAGTAGGGCATCCTGGATCTCTCAGCATGAGGTCACTGGGAGTAGGGCATCCTGGATCTCTCAGCATGAGGTTACTTCTATTTTGATCAATTGTTGTTGTTTTTATAGCTACACGATATAGATCAAAGACAACTATGATATAATAACTAACCAGTGGAACTAACTAACTAACAGGTGGAACTAACTAACCTGTTTCTCTGTCTCTCTGTACAGCGATATTGACAGAGGGCAACACTCCTAGCAATGGGAGTAACTAACTAACAGGTGGAACTAACTAACCTGTTTCTCTGTCTCTCTGTACAGCGATATCGACAGAGGGCAACACTCCTAGCAATGGGACTAACTAACTAACAGGTGGAACTAACTAACTAACAGGTAGAACTAACTAACCTGTTTCTCTGTCTCTCTGTACAGCGATATCGACAGAGGGCAACACTCCTAGCAATGGGACTAACTAACTAACTAACAGGTGGAACTAACTAACTAACAGGTGGTACTAACTAACCTGTTTATCTGTCTCTCTGTACAGCGATATCGACAGAGGGCAACACTCCTAGCAATGGGACTAACTAACTAACTAACAGGTGGAACTAACTAACTAACAGGTGGTACTAACTAACCTGTTTCTCTGTCTCTCTGTACAGCGATATCGACAGAGGGCAACACTCCTAGCAATGGGACTAACTAACTAACTAACAGGTGGAACTAACTAACTAACAGGTGGTACTAACTAACCTGTTTCTCTGTCTCTCTGTACAGCGATATCGACAGAGGGCAACACTCCTAGCAATGGGACTAACTAACTAACTAACAGGTGGAACTAACTAACTAACAGGTGGTACTAACTAACCTGTTTCTCTGTCTCTCTGTGCAGCGATATCGACAGAGGGCAACACTCCTAGCAATGGGACTAACTAACTAACTAACTAACTAACAGGTGGAACTAACTAACCTGTTTCTCTGTCTCTCTGTGCAGCGATATCGACAGAGGGCAACACTCCTAGCAATGGGACTAACTAACTAACTAACTAACTAACAGGTGGAACTAACTAACCTGTTTCGCTGTCTCTCTGTACAGCGATATCGACAGAGGGCAACACTCCTAGCAATGGGACTAACTAACTAACAGGTGGAACTAACTAACCTGTTTCTCTGTCTCTCTGTGCAGCGATATCGACAGAGGGCAACACTCCTAGCAATGGGACTAACTAACTAACTAACAGGTGGAACTAACTAACCTGTTTCTCTGTCTCTCTGTACAGCGATATCGACAGAGGGCAACACTCCTAGCAATGGGACTAACTAACTAACTAACAGGTGGAACTAACTAACTAACAGGTGGAACTAACTAACCTGTTTCTCTGTCTCTCTGTGCAGCGATATCGACAGAGGGCAACACTCCTAGCAATGGGACTAACTAACTAACTAACAGGTGGAACTAACTAACTAACAGGTGGAACTAACTAACCTGTTTCTCTGTCTCTCTGTACAGCGATATCGACAGAGGGCAACACTCCTAGCAATGGGACTAACTAACTAACAGGTGGAACTAACTAACTAACAGGTGGTACTAACTAACCTGTTTCTCTGTCTCTCTGTGCAGCGATATCGACAGAGGGCTCCACTCCGCTGGGGTTGCAGCAGCAGCATACTCTGATTACCAGCAGTAGCAGTCAGCCAGGTGTAGGAGGTGGAGGGGAGCTCTCTCTCCCTGGCACAGAGGAGGTTGGGGGCATCTCAACCCGTACCATCCCCACCGCCTGCGTCAGGCCCACGCACCCCCTACGGAGCTTCGCCAACCCCCTCCTGCCTCCACCCATGGGCACAATCGACCCCAAGGTCTACACGCCCATGATACCACATTCAAGTGAGTGCAATGTGGGGGACTGGGTTTGAGGCTAGTGCTAATGCTGGGTTGTACCATACAATGACTTATGGAACATCATATGCACCTCCATGGCCAATAGAGCCAGAAATCGACAATCTTGTCCCTGACATTCTTGGAGAGCTCTTTGGTCTTGGCCATGGTGGAGAGTTTGGAATCTGATTGATTGATTGCTTCAGTGGACAGGTGTATTTTATACAGTTAACAAGCTGAGACTAGGAGCACTCCCTTTAAGAGTGTGCTCCTAATCTCAGCTCGTTACCTGTATAAAAGACACCTGGGAGCCAGAAATCTTTCTGATTGAGAGGGGGTCAGATACTTATTTCCCTCTTTAAAATGCAAATCAATTTATAACATTTTTGACATGCGTTTTTTCTGGATCTTTTTTGTTGTTGTTATTCTGTCTCTCACTGTTCAAATAAACCTACCATTAAAATTAGACATTTCTTCGTCAGTGGGCAAACGTACAAAATCAGCAGGGGATCAAATACTTTTTTCCCTCACTGTATAAAACAAGCGTTTTAAGTCAGATTGGCTTAAAAAAACGGTTTTCTGAACAATGGACCTTCACCTAATTTGCTGATATTTACGCATTACACAGTAGTCTACACTACAGGAGGTCTCTGTGGTCTTCCACTGCTACTCCTCCACAGTTATAACCAAATATCTTCATCAACGTTGATGTTAGCCATCAAGCCAGTCTGTTAATGCTTGAGCTTATTAGATATCAGTTATTAAAAGGGTGAAAGTGATTTGGCCCGTAGCAAATAGGCAAACGTCAGTTATGTGATTAGAAAAGTAAGGGAGAAAGAGGGGCTTTTCCCTTTTCCTGCCTGAAGGAGTGAGTGGTGTTGCTCTGCGTGCCACCCCTCCCCACACCAAACACACACACACACACACACACACAGGAATAGCCTTTCTCTCTCGCTCTCTCTCTCTCTCTCTCTCTCTCTCTCTCTCTCTCTCTCTCTCTCTCTCTCTCTCTCTCTCTCTCTCTCTCTCTCTCTCTCTCTCTCTCTCTCTCTCTCTCTCTCTCTCTCTCCCCCCCCCCCCCCCTCATGCAGGCAGGAATTTCCCTTCTCTGATATCTAAATGATAGCTTTAACCATGTTTTGAGGCGATACAATGTTTGTTTACATTTATGTTGATTACAAACATTGGAGTAAAACAAGCTTCTATTTTGGGTTCTGACGGGGTACGACAGTTGAACTAAGGTCATCAGGCATTTAGAAGTTATATTCTTCAAGAATCATTGGGTACATCATTAATTTATAAGTCCAAAAAATGGATGTAGCAAAATAAGGATTGTGTCGTTTAAGACTTTGTGCCTTCTATGTGTAAGTCGCTCTGGAAAAGAGCATCTACTAGACTACATGGTTGAGAATGAAGGTGAAGAACAGGATGTGAAAACCTCCTCCTGGGCGAAGGGCAGCGGCTCAGCCCATTAAGCCACTGCACAGCAAGCAGCTGGTGTAGCAAAACTGGAGAGCATTTCTCTGGCTGGCTGCGTCTTTACTGTGTTCACTTGGCTTTTAGCTCGTGGAAATCAATCAATATAATCTTTGGAGGAAATCTCTCCAGCTCCCAGTCAGACTGGAGAGGTAGTTTAAAGGAAGTTTAGCCCAGCAATAGTATCAGAGGAATGAATGCTTCCCAAATGGCACCCTATTCCCTTTAAAGTGCACTACTTTTGACCAGAGCCAATAGACTACTACTTTTTTTAGCCCATAAAAGTAGTGCACTATATTATAGAGAATAGGGTGCTATTTGGGACGCAGTCCTGAAAGATGTTTTCCTTCCAAAGTCTGTCTATTTCACCTCCCTTCACTGCCTACCGGCTTCAGGCTGTTTCAGGTGTTGTCAGGCAACAGCAGGAGCCCAGTCTCTCTTCTATACAGAGCTGGAAACATCAAACAAGCAGGTCTTTGAGGTAGCTAGCTATTGGCAGGGATTGATATTTATTGATTTCGCAAAGTGGTGTGCTGTGAAACAAAGCGGTTTAAATTACTTTGGTCCACGAAAAATGCTGCACAGTTCTGGAAAAGGGCCTCCAGATATTGTGATATTACAGTGCTTACAGTAGGTTACACATTGTGATAGCACACGGTTGATTGTTAGACCATTTCTCACTCAATGACTCACTTTGGAAGGTGGAACCGTTTGATTACAACACTGAGTGGAGAGTAGTCACAGTTAGAACACTGAGTGGAGCGTAGTCACAGTTAGAACACTGAGTGGAGAGTAGTCACAGTTAGAACACTGAGTGGAGCGTAGTCACAGTTAGAACACTGAGTGGAGAGTAGTCACAGTTAGAACACTGAGTGGAGAGTAGTCACAGTTAGAACACTGAGTGGAGAGTAGTCACAGTTAGAACACTGAGTGGAGAGTAGTCACAGTTAGAACACTGAGTGGAGAGTAGTCACAGTTAGAACACTGAGTGGAGCGTAGTCACAGTTAGAACACTGAGTGGAGCGTAGTCACAGTTAGAACACTGAGTGGAGAGTAGTCACAGTTAGAACACTGAGTGGAGCGTAGTCACAGTTAGAACACTGAGTGGAGAGTAGTCACAGTTAGAACACTGAGTGGAGAGTAGTCACAGTTAGAACACTGAGTGGAGAGTAGTCACAGTTAGAACACTGAGTGGAGAGTAGTCACAGTTAGAACACTGAGTGGAGCGTAGTCACAGTTAGAACACTGAGTGGAGAGTAGTCACAGTTAGAACACTGAGTGGAGAGTAGTCACAGTTAGAACACTGAGTGGAGCGTAGTCACAGTTAGAACACTGAGTGGAGAGTAGTCACAGTTAGAACACTGAGTGGAGCGTAGTCACAGTTAGAACACTGAGTGGAGCGTAGTCACAGTTAGAACACTGAGTGGAGCGTAGTCACAGTTAGAACACTGAGTGGAGCGTAGTCACAGTTAGAACACTGAGTGGAGAGTAGTCACAGTTAGAACACTGAGTGGAGTGTAGTCACAGTTAGAACACTGAGTGGAGCGTAGTCACAGTTAGAACACTGAGTGGAGCGTAGTCACAGTTAGAACACTGAGTGGAGCGTAGTCACAGTTAGAACACTGAGTGGAGCGTAGTCACAGTTAGAACACTGAGTGGAGCGTAGTCACAGTTAGAACACTGAGTGGAGAGTAGTCACAGTTAGAACACTGAGTGGAGTGTAGTCACAGTTAGAACACTGAGTGGAGCGTAGTCACAGTTAGAACACTGAGTGGAGAGTAGTCACAGTTAGAACACTGAGTGGAGCGTAGTCACAGTTAGAACACTGAGTGGAGAGTAGTCACAGTTAGAACACTGAGTGGAGAGTAGTCACAGTTAGAACACTGAGTGGAGAGTAGTCACAGTTAGAACACTGAGTGGAGAGTAGTCACAGTTAGAACACTGAGTGGAGCGTAGTCACAGTTAGAACACTGAGTGGAGAGTAGTCACAGTTAGAACACTGAGTGGAGAGTAGTCACAGTTAGAACACTGAGTGGAACGTAGTCACAGTTAGAACACTGAGTGGAGAGTAGTCACAGTTAGAACACTGAGTGGAGCGTAGTCACAGTTAGAACACTGAGTGGAGCGTAGTCACAGTTAGAACACTGAGTGGAGCGTAGTCACAGTTAGAACACTGAGTGGAGCGTAGTCACAGTTAGAACACTGAGTGGAGAGTAGTCACAGTTAGAACACTGAGTGGAGCGTAGTCACAGTTAGAACACTGAGTGGAGAGTAGTCACAGTTAGAACACTGAGTGGAGAGTAGTCACAGTTAGAACACTGAGTGTAGAGTAGTCACTGTTAGAACACTGAGTGGAGCGTAGTCACAGTTAGAACACTGAGTGGAGCGTAGTCACAGTTAGAACACTGAGTGGAGCGTAGTCACAGTTAGAACACTGAGTGGAGAGTAGTCACAGTTAGAACACTGAGTGGAGCGTAGTCACAGTTAGAACACTGAGTGGAGAGTAGTCACAGTTAGAACACTGAGTGGAGAGTAGTCACAGTTAGAACACTGAGTGGAGCGTAGTCACAGTTAGAACACTGAGTGGAGAGTAGTCACAGTTAGAACACTGAGTGGAGCGTAGTCACAGTTAGAACACTGAGTGGAGAGTAGTCACAGTTAGAACACTGAGTGGAGCGTAGTCACAGTTAGAACACTGAGTGGAGAGTAGTCACAGTTAGAACACTGAGTGGAGAGTAGTCACAGTTAGAACACTGAGTGGAGCGTAGTCACAGTTAGAACACTGAGTGGAGCGTAGTCACAGTTAGAACACTGAGTGGAGCGTAGTCACAGTTAGAACACTGAGTGGAGAGTAGTCACAGTTAGAACACTGAGTGGAGAGTAGTCACAGTTAGAACACTGAGTGGAGAGTAGTCACAGTTAGAACACTGAGTGGAGCGTAGTCACAGTTAGAACACTGAGTGGAGCGTAGTCACAGTTAGAACACTGAGTGGAGCGTAGTCACAGTTGGAACACTGAGTGGAGCGTAGTCACAGTTAGAACACTGAGTGGAGCGTAGTCACAGTTGGAACACTGAGTGGAGCGTAGTCACAGTTAGCCTGGTACTTCTGCTAAATGAGTATTGCGTGGTGGGTGCTGACATGCTAACGTCAATATTTTATTGAGGTTTTGATTGAACACTCAACCTAAAAAGTATTATGTGGACTAGGCAGATAGCAGCCATAGATTTGGGTTGGCTTACGTAGCTATAGTTGGGTTGGTTTACGTAGCTATAGTTGGGTTGGTTTACGTAGCTATAGTTGGGTTGGTTTACGTTGCTATAGTTGGGTTGGTTTACGTAGCTATAGTTGGGTTGGTTTATGTTGCTATAGTTGGGTTGGTTTACGTAGCTATAGTTGGGTTGGTTTACGTAGCTATAGTTGGGTTGGTTTACGTAGCTATAGTTGGGTTGGTTTACGTAGCTATAGTTGGGTTGGTTTATGTAGCTATAGTTGGGTTGGTTTACGTAGCTATAGTTGGGTTGGTTTACGTAGCTATAGTTGGGTTGGTTTACGTAGCTATAGTTGGGTTGGTTTATGTAGCTATAGTTGGGTTGGTTTACGTAGCTATAGTTGGGTTGGTTTACGTAGCTATAGTTGAGTTGGTTTACGTAGCTATAGTTGGGTTGGTTTATGTAGCTATAGTTGGGTTGGTTTACGTAGCTATAGTTGGGTTGGTTTATGTAGCTATAGTTGGGTTGGTTTACGTAGCTATAGTTGGGTTGGTTTATGTAGCTATAGTTGGTTTACGTAGCTATAGTTGGGTTGGTTTACGTAGCTATAGTTGGGTTGGTTTATGTAGCTATAGTTGGGTTGGTTTATGTAGCTATAGTTCAACATTAGTGTCATTGGTGCAAATTGTTTTGTAAAAGCAATGATATATCATTAACATTAATGTGTTTCCAAGGCAATGGTTTATCTTGATGTGATCAAGAACCTCATAAAAAAAGGAATGTTACTGGTATCAATAACACAGTCTACATTTTAATCCAACGGTCGCCTCGAAAGGAATGAATAAGGAATACATTCAATCTATAAGCAACACAAGTAGGTGTCCTGGATGTAGATGAAACTCTCTGAGTTAGATATAAGTTACTGAGGAACAGTCAGACCGATTGAAGTGGAGGTGGAGCAGTAGAAACAGTCAGACCGATTAAAGTGGAAGTGGAGGTGGAGCAGTAGAAACAGTCAGACTGATTGAAGTGGAGGTGGAGCAGTAGAAAGTAGAAACAGTCCGACTGATTGAAGTGGAGGTGGAGCAGTAGAAACAGTCAGACCGATTAAAGTGGAAGTGGAGGTGGAGCAGTAGAAACAGTCCGACTGATTGAAGTGGATGTGGAGCAGTAGCAGTAGAAACAGTCCGACTGATTGAAGTGGAGGTGGAGCAGTAGAAACAGTCAGACCGATTAAAGTGGAAGTGGAGGTGGAGCAGTAGAAACAGTCAGACTGATTGAAGTGGAGGTGGAGCAGTAGAAACAGTCCGACTGATTGAAGTGGAGGTGGAGCAGTAGAAACAGTCAGACTGATTGAAGTGGAGGTGGAGCAGTAGAAACAGTCAGACCGATTGAAGTGGAGGTGGAGCAGTAGAAACAGTCAGACTCCAACTGACTGAGTGATCTGGCAGCGCTCGGCTCTACACCACACAGATACACACGTCATCACACCACAACCGCCACTAACCGCCTAGGCTAATGTTTCCTAATCATGTTTGGATTGTACTGGGAGCACTGGGTGCCTTGATGTTCCTCTGTGTTCAGTGAAGGGGGTGAGAGTGTAATTAAGGTTACTTGATGTTACTCTGTGTTCGGTGAAGGGGTTGAGAGTGACGAGGTGTGAATGAAGGAGTCAGGCGCAGGAGGTAAAACACAGAAGTCCAGAGTTTATTCCGTTTACATAAATAAAACGCACCCAGCGTCAAAACGAAACTATCACAAGGGACATATTCCATCAAATGGAAGAGTAGCTCAACTGAGCTGCTGGCTCTCACAAAGAAACAATCACTCACAAAGATAAGGGGAACAGAGGGAACACTTATACACATACTAATTAGGGGAATGAGCACCAGGTGTGTGTGATTGACAAGACAAGACAAGTGGAGTGATGAGAATGGGATCGGCAGTAGCTAGTAAGCCGGTGACGACGAACGCCGAAACCTGCCCGAGCAAGGAGGGGAGGCAGCCTCGGCGGAAGTCGTGACAGTACCCCCCCCCCCTTGAGGCGCGGCTCCAGCAGTGCGCCGACCCCGGCCACGGGGACGGCCAGGAGGACGCGGAGCAGGGCGAGTCGGATGGCGACGGTGGAAGTCCCTCAACAGGGAGGGATCGAGGATGTCCCGCCTTGGGACCCAGCACCGTTCCTCCGGACCGTACCCCTCCCACTCCACGAGATACTGAAGCCTCCCCACCCGACGCCTCGAATCCAGTATGGAACGGACCGAGTACGCCGGGGCCTCCTCGATGTCCAGAGGAGGTTGAGGAACCTCCCGCACCTCAGACTCCTGGAGCGGACCAGCTACCACCGGCCTGAGGAGAGACACATGAAACGAGGGGTTAATACGGTAATCAGGGGGGAGTAACAACCAGTACGTAATCTCGTTTATCCTCCTCAGGACTTTAAACAGCCCCACAAACCGCGGGCTCAGCTTCCGGCAGGGCAGGCGGAGGGGTAGATTCTGGGTCGAGAGACAGACCCGATCTCCCGGTACGAAAACCGGGGCCTCCCTGCGGTGGCGGTCAGCCTTCTGAGAACACAGTCATCCACCGCAGGAGCCTCGGTCTGGCTCTGGTGCCATGGTGCCAGGACCGGTTGGTAACCCAAAACACATTGGAAGGGTGTTAGGTTAGTGGAGGAGTGGCAGAGAGAGTTCTGAGCGTATTCTGCCCATGGCAGGAACACCGACCACTCCCCCGGCCGGTCCTGACAGTAGGTCCGCAGGAACCTACCCACATATTGATTCACCCTTTCCACCTGCCCATTACTCTCGGGGTGAAATTCAGAGGTCAGGCTGACCAAGACCCCCAGACGTTCCATGAACGCCTTCCAGACTCTAGACGTGAACTGGGGACCTCGGTCGGACACTATATCCTCTGGTACCCCGTAGTGCCGGAAGACGTGAGTAAACAGATCCTCCGCAGTTTGTAGGGCCGTGGGGAGACCGGGCAGAGGAAGGAGGTGGCAGGACTTCGAAAAGCGATCCACAACGACCAGGATAGTGGTGTTACCTTGTGAGAGGGGAAGATCAGTAAGAAAATCAATACTAAGGTGAGACCATGGTTGTTGTGGAACTGGTAAAGGTTGTAGCTTACCCGCTGGGAGGTGCCCAGGTGCCTTACTCTGGGCGCACACCGAGCAGGAGGAGACGTACACCCTCACGTCCTTAGCCAAGGTAGGCCACCAGTACTACAGTCAGGCAGCGCATTGTACGACTGATACCTGGATGACCAGAGGAGGGTGACGTGTGTGCCCAGTAGATCAGACGATCACGGATAAGCGCAGGCACGTACTGCAGCCCAGCTGGACACTGCGGTGGAGATGGATCTGTGCGTAATGCCTGCTCTATATCCGCGTCCATCGCCCATACTACCGGCGCCACAATGCAGGAGGCTGGGAGTATGGGGGTGTTGTCTCTGGGCCTCTCCTCTGTGTCATACAGCCGAGACAGTGCGTCTGCCTTCACGTTCTTCGTACCCGGAATGTATGAAAGTGTGAAATCAAACCGGGTGAAGAAGAGGGCCCACCTGGCCTGGCGAGGATTCAGCCTCCTCGCTGCCCGAATGTACTCCAGGTTACGGTGGTCTGTCCAGACGAGGAAAGGGTGTTTCGCCCCTTCGAGCCAATGCCTCCACACCGTCAAAGCTCGGACAACAGCCAACAGCTCCCGATCACCAACGCTGTAGTTCTGCTCCGCCGGGCTGAGCTTCTTAGAAAAGAAGGCACAGGGGCGGAGCTTGGGTGGCGTGCCCGAGCGTTGGGATAAGACAGCGCCTATCCCTACCTCGGACGCACTCACCTCCACTACGAACGGTAGTGATGGATCGGGGTGAGCCAGTACCGGGGCGGAGGTGAACAGACCCCGCAATCTACTGAATGGCACACATACACACAATCCATGTCCCAGTTGTTTCAAGGTTTAGAAATCCTTCTTTGACTTGTCTATCCCCCTTCATCTAGACCAGGGATGCCCAACCCTCTTCCTGGAGATCTACCGTCCTGTGGGTTTTCAGTCCAACCCTAATTTAACACACCTGATTCTACTTATTAGCTGCTCAACAAGACCTTAACTAGCTGAATCAGATACGCTAAATTAGGGTTGGACTGAAAACCTACAGGACGGTAGATCTCCAGGAAGAGGGTTGGGCAGCCCTGCTCTAGACTGATTTGAAGTGGATTTAACAGGTGACATCAATAAGACATCATAGCTTTCACCTGGATTCACCTGGTCAGTCTATGGAAAGAGCAGGTGTTCTTAATGTTTTGTACAGTGTAGATTCTGAGAAATAATCAGTAGTGTCATATTACATGAATACACAGTTATTACACACGGATACACCGTTATTACACACGGATACACTGTTATTACACACGGATACACCGTTATTACACACGGATACACTGTTATTACACACGGATACACCGTTATTACACACGGATACACTGTTATTACACACGGATACACTGTTATTACACACGGATACACTGTTATTACACACGGATACACTGTTATTACACACGGATACACTGTTATTACACACAGATACACCGTTATTACACATGGATACACTGTTATTACACACGGATACACTGTTATTACACACGGATACACTGTTATTACACACGGATACACTGTTATTACACACGGATACACTGTTATTACACACGGATACACCGTTATTACACACGGATACACCGTTATTACACACGGATACACTGTTATTACACACGGATACACTGTTATTACACACGGATACACTGTTATTACACACGGATACACTGTTATTACACACGGATACACTGTTATTACACCTACAGCGGTTTCCAACCTGTGGTGCCAATTTATTTTGATTCGTTTTTTAGTTTTTTCTTCCAAAAATTATAACAGTTGGGAGTATTAATAGTATTATAATGCAAATTGTTTATAAAATAATAATAATAATAATAATAATAATAATAATAATAATTGGCCTTTTAATTTGTTGCATTCAATGCTAAAATGGACAACATTTTACCGCTAAGAAATGTTACGTAAAAAAAATTGTATGACTACACGAATGGTGGTCCTCAAGAGCTTTTGAGGTGATTTGGTGGTCCCCTGAACAGAAAAGGAACAGCTGACCTACAGTACACTATAGACAGGGCTGGCCCTAGCCTTTTAGGGGCCCTAAGCTACATTTAGATGTGCCCCCCCCCCCCCCCCCACCTTGTGGGCTAAATATTTTAGTGGCCCCCCTCTTGATGGAGAAAAAAGTTTCCTGCAATTCTATACATTTTGCCATGTTAAATCTGCAATATGTAACTTTTTGGGCAACCTGACTAAATTCACATAGAAATGTGTGTTATAGATCTGTCATTCTCATTGAAAGCAGGTCTAAGAAGCGGTAGATCTGTTCTATGTGCTCTATTTCTATGCTTCCCGTTCTGAAGTTTCATTTTTGCGTCTTTTACTTTTGGTTTTGTACACCAGCTTCAAACAGCTGAAGATACAATATTTTGGGTTATGGAAAATATATTTCAGAGCGGTTTAGATGGTACAATGATTCTTAGATGGTACAATGATGACGGAACAGAACTTGCTGTTTTGTCACATAAACTGAAATTAGGCTAACTGTTAGAATTTTAGCAACCAGGAAATGTCGGAGCGATTTCTGCATAGTGCATCTTTAATATCACATCTGAGTGAGAGTGACTAACAAAATCAATGGGGGCCCCCTGGAGGTCAGGGCCCCTGGAGGTCAGGGCCCCCTGGAGGTCAGGGCCCCTGGAGGTCAGGGCCCCCTGGAGGTCAGGGCCCCCTGGAGGTCAGGGCCCCTGGAGGTCAGGGGCCCCTGGAGGTCAGGGCCCCCTGGAGGTCAGGGCCCCTGGAGGTCAGGGCCCCCTGGAGGTCAGGGCCCCTGGAGGTCAGGGCCCCCTGGAGGTCAGGGCCCCTGGAGGTCAGGTCCCCCTGGAGGTCAGGGCCCCTGGGCGCGTGCCCTGCGTGACTGGTCGGTAATTCGACCATGATTAAGTTTAGATAGCTGACTAGACTAACTTACCAGTCTAAAACATTTTAGCTGACGTAGCAGTGTTCATTTTGTCAACAATAACTATGACGGAACAGACCTATTATTCCTGACTAAACTATAACGGTAAAGAGATGAGATGGGAAAAGGAACTATTACATTATAGTCAATGAAAATGTGACGAGACGAGAATTCCACCTGGGACTAATGGACATTTTAATTTGACATGAAGCTCCTTTTCATCTGTTTAGTCCAATCAGAAGCATGCATGTGTTCAGAATATTTAATGCCTGTGACTAAAACTAGACTATAACTGGTGCAGAGCTTTAGTCGACTGATAATATCTAAAACTAACGAAGGATGAAATGACTCAAATGTGACTAAGACTAAAAGGTATTTTAAGACTAAATCTAAAATAGCTGCCAAAATGAACACATGGGCTAATTGAGTGACTGTCAGTGACGGACATAACAAGAGAGACACTGCTGTTGCACAACCACATTTCTAAATGGCACCTTTTATATTCGACAATTCTAACCTCGACAGTAAGTTGAGACCCCTGACTGAGTACCTAAAAACAAAAGCTCTCGCTTATGTCGCTTAATGCCTGAAACCGGCCCTGACTATAGAATAAAATCTTACAGTACAGAATTATCCTTTAGAATACAGTGTTTTAGATACACTTTTTTTGAGGTTGACTATAATTGACTGGCTGACTGTAATCAGTGTTATCAGTGGTGAGCCAACCATGTCTCTCCAGTCCAGTCCTGTCATGGTCCTTTCTCCCACACCACTCTGTCCGCTACCGCGTCACTGAGCCCCGTAGGTGTGTAATGCTGTATTCTTTTGTGTTCTTTATTTTCCCACTCGTGCTGTGATGCGATCGTGCCGATCCGGCCTGTGTCTCTCACAGCGGCTCCCGAGGGGAGGGTTGATCCTATTATTGCGTCTGGAGCCAGAGCTTCCCCACCTACCTCTCCCTCCCACTGTTGCTAGTGCACCTAGCAGGTGCTGCTGTAATTTGCAGAGTTAAATTATGCAGATAATACCCAGCCCAGGTAGCTCATTTAGAGGGCCAGGCGATTCATCCTGGAGATGGAGAGATGCGGAACCCCACGCTGTTCTATGCTGTCACCGCTGTCCGTCAAACACAGACGGCTCCCTCACTTTCTCCCTCCCTCGTCCCTCCATCCAT
>CM072228.1:52605865-52673365 GCA_036851935.1 Coregonus suidteri | reverse complement strand
TGAAGGGAGCATTGATAGAGAACAGCAGTCAAAACACCATGAAGGGAGCATGGATAGAGAACAGCAGCCAAAACACCATGAAGGGAGCATTGATAGAGAACAACAGCCAAAACACCATGAAGGGAGCATTGATAGAGAACAGCAGCCAAAACACCATGAAGGGAGCATGGATAGAGAACAGCAGCCAAAACACCATGAAGGGAGCATGGATAGAGAACAGCAGTCAAAACACCATGAAGGGAGCATGGATAGAGAACAGCAGTCAAAACACCATGAAGGGAGCATGGATAGAGAACAGCAGCCAAAACACCATGAAGGGAGCATTGATAGAGAACAGCAGCCAAAACACCATGAAGGGACCATTGATAGAGAACAGCAGTCAAAACACCATGAAGGGAGCATGGAGAATGTAAAATAGCAGCAGAGCACTGAAAATTGTTGGACAGAAAAGCACACACACACACACAAACAAATACTCAGAGTATGAATTGTAAGACACAGCACAGTGCAGGTGAAGAATCGTTCCATTAAATATTAATATAACAATAACACGTTGAAGGCATCTGTGCCATCATGGATTGGAGTCAGGAGATGCATTAGGCAGCCCCATAACACTTTATAGGACCTGCTAGAGTAATTAGAAACGCAAGAGGGAGGGAGGGAGGGAGGGAGGGGAGGGAGGGGTGGAGAGAGGGAGGGGGCAACCAGCTCTCACAGTCTCACATTAGAATTAGACGTTCATCCATGTTTCTCAAACATCACATTTTGAAGTTGTTCCAAACGTCAAATTTTGAAGTGTTTAAGGTTACGTTTAGGCAATAACTCTAAATGTTAAAGGTAAGGGTAATTTTGGGATAGACTTAAGAGGCAGTTGCTTACGGCCATCCGCCATCCCTGTCCACAACGCCCTAGCAAAAACCAAAACCTACTTGAAGGTAACAGCGCTCACTGTTGCCCCCTAGTGGTTTCCATGTAATCTCCCAACATCCTCAGACATGGATGGAATTCTAATACTGAGTTGTATCACGGGTGACCTGGCTGGGGAGAGAGAGGAGAGAGGAGAGGGAGAGAGAGGATTGCTGCTGGCTCAAAAGGTCAGCAGCCTTCCATCCATCACACATATCTTTGTAATTGATCTGGCCTTTTTCTCATCAGCCATGAAGTCAGTGGGAGTCTCTCCAAATAAATAAGCTGGCATCGATCAGACACTTTTCTATGCTCATCTTTTCTCCCCGCCAAGCACCAAGACATTTTGGAGTGTGGGTGTGTTTTCTCTTTTATCAGAATGGTACAGAACAACCCTCCTCCGCAGCAGCAGCAGAAATGAGAACATTAATCTGGCCTTACATTATCTATAAAAGGCTCATTTGAAAGGGGAATGGACAGAACATATTGAATGGAAACACAAGGCTTTGGAACACCAGCTAACTCGAACTGTAAATCGCCATATTGGCATTGTTGCATCATCGGTAGGAGAGTTTGGGAATTCCTGAATTTACTGAGACCATGACCTCTGCGTGCATTAATGAGCATACTTTGTTAAGTGTCAAACCATATATGAAAACGTGATACATGATGCAAATTTAAATGACATGCAATCGCACCACATCAATCAAATGGTAATCAGTCAGGAAAGAAGACCTGTGAAAATGGGCATCTTGTACGCTTTTTTCCCCCCAAACAACTGCCATTTACACTACTTCCTAATGAAGACAGAGAACAACTTAGATAGCACATATTGCATCGTCCTTAGTTTGTAAAGATTGATAATCTGAAATCAGAATAGTAATATGTTTTAATGTGACTGGGTTAGAGACGTTTTAGTCACCGATTCTATTTCTCCAGATTTTGATGGAATGTTCTGTGATCAGACACTCTTATCTGGAGAGTACATTAAACACGTATCTGCACCCAAAACATATTACAGACCAGCATTTAGTCTTACATTTGATAAGGAAAGACATACACAAGTAATATAATATTAATACAATGAGAACTTTATTGAAATAGTGAGGTTAGGGGAATACATTGTCTCATTCAAAGTTACATCATGCTATCAAATCAAATCAAATGTTTATTTGTCACATGCGCCGAATACAACAGGTGTAGACATTACAGTGAAATGCTATCATAACATGATATACAACATTCATCTCAGGGATATTGTCATCAAAATTAAACTGGAATTACTAAATATTATAAGAATAAGGCATATCATTACCATAATTGGCTTTTACGACTTCAATTTCTAATTCCATACATTCCAGTAGGTCTATAGTTTAATACATTCCAGTAGGTCTATAGTTTAATACATTCCAGTAGGTCTATAGTTTAATACATTCCAGTAGGTCTATAGTTTAATACATTCCAGTAGGTCTATAGTTTAATATATTCCAGTAGGTCTATAGTTTAATACATTCCAGTAGGTCTATAGTTTAATACATTCCAGTAGGTCTATAGTCCAATACATTCCAGTAGGTCTATAGTTTAATACATTCCAGTAGGTCTATAGTTTAATACATTCCAGTAGGTCTATAGTTTAATACATTCCAGTAGGTCTATAGTTTAATACATTCCAGTAGGTCTATAGTCTAATACATTCCAGTAGGTCTATAGTTTAATACATTCCAGTAGGTCTATAGTTTAATACATTCCAGTAGGTCTATAGTCTAAAACACAAATAGTCCGAATGGGAACAAATTAAAAGCATGCAAGAAAGGGGAAATGACCAGTGACAATCTGAGCTACTGGGTGAAGACTAGGAGTCAGCAGCATGTTGTCCAGTCTTTTCAGCCCTGCCTATCCTTACCACCGTGGGGGCAGCTATTGAGCGTCTGGTGCACAGGTGACATGTCTATAGTGTTGTCCTCCTCACAAAGGTCTGAGAGCTGACAGCCCAGTGAGAGTGAGTGAGTGAGTGAGTGAGTGAGTGAGTGAGTGTGAGAGTGAGTGAGTGAGTGAGTGAGTGAGAGAGTGAGAGAGAGAGAGAGAGAGAGAGAGAGAGAGAGAGAGAGAGAGAGAGAGAGAGAGAGAGAGAGAGAGAGAGAGAAGAGAGAGAGAGAGAGAGAGAGGAGAGAGAGAGAGAGAGAGAGAGAGAGAGAGAGAGAGAGAGAGAGAGAGAGAGAGAGAGAGAGAGAGAGAGAGAGAGAGAGAGAGAGCGCTAATAGCTGACTGACTGGAGGTCACAGATAGAGAGAGAGGGGAAAGTAACCAGATGCAGACTGTGTCAACACACACTTTGGGAGAATCACTATGGTAAATCACTTGTCGTTCCACTGGTATGCCAATGCAAGGCTAATAACAGCAGGGTGATATTGATGCTGTTTACATGGAAGCTATAAACGCTTTAAATTGATCCCTGTTCCATGAAAAGGTCAGCTATAAAGGGATCCACGTAGATCCATATACTGTGTGATCATACCAATATAAAGTACTGTATGCATCATCCGTTTTTCCCGATGGAATGGAAACTGCTGGCCCATAATGCTTTCAAAAGTAGTTTGGTATCAATATTTCATTTAGGCCTACTTTGCAGTTTTGGGATTGATGTTGTTCCTTTAACTCACGTGTCCAACTCATTCCACGGAGGGCCGAGTGTCTGCGGGTTAACTCATTCCACGGAGGGCCGAGTGTCTGCGGGTTAACTCATTCCACGGAGGGCCGAGTGTCTGCGGGTTAACTCATTCCACGGAGGGCCGAGTGTCTGCGGGTTAACTCATTCCACGGAGGGCCGGTGTGTCTGCGGGTTTTCACTCCTCCCTTGTACTTGATTGATGAATTAAGGTCACTGATTAGTAAGGAACTCCCCTCACCTGGTTGTCTAGGTCTTAGTAAGGAACTCCCCCTCACCTGGTTGTCTAGGTCTTAGTAAGGAACTCCCCTCACCTGGTTGTCTAGGTCTTAGTAAGGAACTCCCCTAACCTGGTTGTCTAGGTCTTAGTAAGGAACTCCCCTCACCTGGTTGTCTAGGTCTTAGTAAGGAACTCCCCTCACCTGGTTGTCTAGGTCTTAGTAAGGAACTCCCCTCACCTGGTTGTCTAGGTCTTAGTAAGGAACTCCCCTCACCTGGTTGTCTAGGTCTTAGTAAGGAACTCCCCTCACCTGTTGTCTAGGTCTTAGTAAGGAACTCCCCTCACCTGGTTGTCTAGGTCTTATTAAGGAACTCCCCTCACCTGGTTGTCTAGGTCTTAGTAAGGAACTCCCCTCACCTGGTTGTCTAGGTCTTAGTAAGGAACTCCCCTCACCTGGTTGTCTAGGTCTTAGTAAGGAACTCCCCTCACCTGGTTGTCTAGGTCTTAGTAAGGAACTCTCCTCACCTGGTTGTCTAGGTCTTAGTAAGGAACTCCCCTCACCTGGATGTGTAGGTCTTAGTAAGGAACTCCCCTCACCTGGTTGTCTAGGTCTTAGTAAGGAACTCCCCTCACCTGGTTGTCTAGGTCTTAGTAAGGAACTCCCCTCACCTGGTTGTCTAGGTCTTAGTAAGGAACTCCCCTCACCTGGTTGTCTAGGTCTTAGTAAGGAACTCCCCTCACCTGGTTGTCTAGGTCTTAGTAAGGAACTCCCCTAACCTGGTTGTCTAGGTCTTAGTAAGGAACTCCCCTCACCTGGTTGTCTAGGTCTTAGTAGGAACTCCCCTCCCCTGGTTGTCTAGGTCTTAGTAAGGAACTCCCCTCACCTGGTTGTCTAGGTCTTAGTAAGGAACTCCCCTCACCTGGTTGTCTAGGTCTTAGTAAGGAACTCCCCTCACCTGGTTGTCTAGGTCTTAGTAAGGGAACTCCCCTCACCTGGTTGTCTAGGTCTTAGTAAGGAACTCCCCTCACCTGGTTGTCTAGGTCTTAGTAAGGAACTCCCCTCACCTGGTTGTCTAGGTCTTAGTAAGGAACTCCCCTCACCTGGTTGTCTAGGTCTTAGTAAGGAACTCCCCTCACCTGGTTGTCTAGGTCTTAGTAAGGAACTCCCCTCACCTGGTTGTCTAGGTCTTAGTAAGGAACTCCCCTAACCTGGTTGTCTAGGTCTTAGTAAGGAACTCCCCTCACCTGGTTGTTTAGGTCTTAGTAAGGAACTCCCCTCACCTGGTTGTCTAGGTCTTAGTAAGGAACTCCCCTCACCTGGTTGTCTAGGTCTTAGTAAGGAACTCCCCTAACCTGGTTGTCTAGGTCTTAGTAAGGAACTCCCCTCACCTGGTTGTCTAGGTCTTAGTAAGGAACTCCCCTCACCTGGTTGTCTAGGTCTTCATTTAAAGGAAAAAAACTAAAACCTGCAGACCCTTGGCCCTCCGTGGAATGAGTTTGACACCCCTGTTTTCACTGAATAAAAAAACAATACATTTCCCCCTGCAAGAATCGTGATTTGCATGCCAGGTGTATGGTGTACATTTTAGGACAACCTCAAGGATGGTCGACGATTGCCTCAAGGTGGGGGGTCCTAAAATGTACACCGTACATGGGTTATTCTGGACGATGACCCTTCTTTGACCCTTGTGTGACAGAGGACTTTTTATCTTCTAGGTTTACGAACAGGACGACTTGAGTGAACAGATGGCGAGCCTAGAGGGACTCATGAAGCAACTCAACGCCATCACCGGCTCAGCCTTTTAACCACAGCAGCCCTGGCAGAGAGTCCCACCCAGACAGTCCGTCAGACCTACTACACAGCACAGACAGCTCAGACAGCAGTACCACTAGGGGAAGCATGGTGCCAGGACCTCAGAAACAAGGTGTAGGGCACAGAGAAGGGGGGGGGGGGGGGGGGGCATGGTGCCGGGACCTCAGAATCATAGATACTTCTCAACAAACCCCTATAATACTGTAACCAATCCCCCCCCCCCCCCCACACACACACACCCCCCCCACCCCCCCCCCCCCCCCCCCCCTAAAGGACCTCTGTTCTGAAAGGGGGATGACGGAGACTCTAAAAAGATAAACGATGAAGAAATTCCTTTCCATGTTTTCCACAGTGTTGATTTCCCTTTAAAACGTCACCTTTTTGAGTTTTCATTGATCAATATTCGTTTTGTTTTTTTTGGGTTTCCTTGTGCATTACTGGTGTTTTGTATTGAACTTTGAACTGAAGGCACAAGTGTTACAGCTGGACCTATAAGACCTAAGGACTGTTTTGCTATCACCAGTCACCAACGTTTTCTCTGGACCCTCGTTGCCCTGGTGATGATGTGAGATGACATGGTAGGTCTCACAGTAACCACATGCTAAAGGAGTCCAAGGGACACTGACCAAGTCCTTGTGACTCTGTGTCTTTAGTATTTGTCACCGTGCACGCTCTCCACACTCCTCTCCTTCTCCTCTTTCCTAAAAAACAATGACAAAGTCAGTGACCACAGCCTAGAACATTCCACAGGCTTTGAGGAACGCTGGTTAGGCCCTAGTAATGGATCATCTCTAGACGGACTCTACAGGACCATGTCAGACTCCGGGAAAGTTCTCCATATCTCCTTGTTCAGGTCCATCTCTGTTGCTGCTCCTCAACTGACCCCTCTGTCCTGGTCATGTGGCTACCCCCTTATCCCGACTGCAGACAGCTGTTTGGTTTTGAAATCATTAGAAAAACATCAAGACTTATAACCACTCGCTCCAGTCAAGGTATGGATGGTCTTGGAAACGTACTGGGAATCAAGACAGTATCAAGTGGTATTACAGGGGGTTGGAAGTCTTTTGTATGAATATATGATATTTACTCTGGATAATCCATCAGTTTGGTCCCTGTTAAAACGGATGTGTTGACCACCTTGATTCACCATCCCAACGTTATCTTTTTATTGATTATGATGCATTGATGGTGTTGATGATGATGATCTTTAGTTTCTACAGTTAAGGTTTTCATGAGACAAACACATGTACCTCAGTTTATGTAAGCTTGACTGACTGTGGTGTGATTAAAAGTGCGATCACCCAGGGGTTGTTTTGGATGCAAATGCAGGGGGTCCATTTTTAGATGATAAATTATGCATATTATTTCCATATAGTATATATTTTATACATCAGCAGTTCTGTCAAACGCTGCACTACAACTATTTAAAAACCAATTTATAACACCCTTCTGGCTTGAAATATTGTTTTACATTATGGGGCTTCATGGGTTGCTATGCATCACTGAGGATAGATACATAACCTTAAGCCTTTTAACAAAACAAGGCATCAGGGGGAAAAACATGTACAACTTATACATTAATCGCCATGGAAATAGGACATCAATATTCTCATGTTTGACTCTGGTAACCCATGGTAACTGTGCTCCCTTTATAATTTGCAAGCCTCTATTTTTTCATCTGAAGATGGATTGTCCTGGTGAGAAAAAAAAGAGGAGATAGCTGCATTGTCATTCAGAACATGTTGAACAGAGGGGGTGAAGCGGTGAATTCATTATACTGTTTCAAATATCAGGATTCATTATTCAATATTAGGATTCTGACTTGCGCTCTGGAAAAAAATGATAACACCAGGAAAGTAGTGAAGATGCTGAATGGTATAATGCTATGGCATTGATGTCTGTGTCAGTGTGAGATTCACATGGTTTAGGATAGTGGGAAAGAAACGCATAATAGCTGTCTCCGTAAAGATTGAAAGATCAGCCCGACTCATCACAAAACAAAACGTCAAATGTGCTCTTATTGTACGTAAAAACCATTTTTAATTCGTATTTTTTTATTTTATCCTTTTGCCCTTTAAGACTTTGTTTGTTTTGTTTACGTTGTTGAGAAAGATCTAGAGGTTTTATGTGCCTATACATTTAACTATTTTTTTTGTTCTTAGTTTTTCTCTTCGTTTGATCACTTTATCTTTGTGTGAACCTACAACCTGCGTTTTCTCTTTGCCTTGTCCTAAACGCAGGTTAACGAATGACCTGTGACATTCTATCGACATAGTCTTCTCCTCTGGAAGACAGAAACATGGCGAACAGAAACATGGCTAGATGTTTTCTTGTGTATTTTACCATGGAGAAAGGACCGCTGCAGCAAGACGACATTTAAAAATAGGTTGAGTCCCAAATGCCACCCTGTTCCCTACATAGTGCACTACTTTTGACCAGAGCTCTATGGGGGTCCTGAACCCTACGGGCCCTAGTCAAAAGTAGTCCACTATGTAGGGAACAGGGTGGCATTTGAGATGCAACCATGCTTTTATTTTTATTTTTATTGTACAGTTCCATAGAGCAATTGAAGGACAAATTTGCTAGTTAACTCATTGACTGTGGGGTTCAGGGGAACTTTATATGATTACATTTAATATATTATTTAGAGCGCTCCTCTTGCTATTATTTATGAAGAACAATGTGATCGTTCTGGAAAATGTGTTTAGCTTTATTCAAGTCTGGTTTTTCAATACTGTCTGAGAGGTGTCGGTCCCATTGACTAGCCTCTTCCTGTTGACATTCTCCCATCAGCCACTTCAGGAATACGGTCTCCATATTAGGAGAGTTACTCCAGTCATAATTAGCACTTCTTCTCAGAAAAGGAACACATCCCACAGTAACTTTTGAGCTGCGAAATTACATAGACACCTATCATGGCCAACAACATAGAAAAACGCTCTACATTGTCTATATATTTGAATAACAAGTGAATTTGAGGTTGAAAGTTAGTCGAAATTTGAAAGACAAATGAGTTTGCGATAGCTAGCTGTGCTCGGATACTTTTCCCAGTCAGGACTGGACTGGACAGGACAGGAAGTGCTCTCTGTGTGGTGTTTGTTGGAGCGTGTAACCAGAGGGATTCAAGGCTTGAGTCCCAAATTACACCCTATTCCCTATGTAGTGCACTACTTTTGACCAGAGCCCATAGGGAACAGGGTGCTATTTGGGACTCCCCTCAAGGTGACCTTCATTTAGCCAAATGTGCTGATGAGTGAGAGCCGGTGTGTCTGTGAGATAATGGGATATTGGGTTTTACTAATGAGCGATCAGTGTGCCATTAAAAGGGTTGGAGCACCCAACCACCCAACGAATGTGGCCTTCAACACCTCTTATGGATTAAAGGCTATGGTTATAACCTGTTATGGATTAAAGGCTATGGGTATAACCTGTTATGGATTAAAGGCTATGGGTATAACCTGTTATGGATTAAAGGCTATGGGTATAACCTGTTATGGATTAAAGGCTATGGGTATAACCTGTTATTAACCTATAACCTTATGGATGATAGGCTATGGTTATAACCTGTTATGGATGATAGGCTATGGTTATAACCTGTTATGGATTAAAGGCTATGGGTATAACCTGTTATGGATGATAGGCTATGGTTATAACCTGTTATGGATGATAGGCTATGGTTATAACCTGTTATGGATGATAGGCTATGGTTATAACCTGTTATGGATGATAGGCTATGGTTATAACCTGTTGTGGATTATATAGGCTATGGTTATAACCTGTTATGGATGATAGGCTATGGTTATAACCTGTTATGGATGATAGGCTATGGTTATAACCTGTTATGGATGATAGGCTATGGTTATAACCTGTTATGGATGATAGGCTATGGTTATAACCTGTTTGTGGATGGTTATATAGGCTGGATGATGGCTATGGTTATAACCTGTTATGGATGATAGGCTATGGTTATAACCTGTTATGGATGATAGGCTATGGTTATAACCTGTTGTGGATTATATAGGCTATGGTTCTGTGGTTGGTCTTGAATGACCAGACATTCCTTAGAGAGTCATTGGAACTGTTTGTTAACCCCACCCACAATGTCCCAGATGAGTTGGGTGGTGCTGCAATGTTTCTCTCATGACTTTACCTGTATTCTACATGTTTTATAGACCTACAACACAGGTATAGTTAGTAGATAGATAGCCGGCTGGGGTGAGGGTGAGACTGAGGTGACAGTGAGAGCAGGTATAGTTAGTAGATAGATAGCCGGCTGGGGTGAGGGTGAGACTGAGGTGACAGTGTGAGACTGAGACTGAGGTGACAGTGAGAGCAGGTATAGAGTAGTAGATAGATAGGGTGAGGGTGAGGCTGGGGTGAGGCCGGCTGGGGTGACTGACTGAGGTGACAGTGAGAGCAGGTATAGTTAGTAGATAGATAGCCGGCTGGGGTGAGGGTGGCCATACATTCAACAGTACTAGTTACAATACAGGACCACACTCTTTTTACTAACTAAACTCTCTGATGACTGTTGGGAAGGTGAAATATCCAGAAAGAAGTCCTAAGTATATGTATATTGAATTAATCCTTAACATTTTTCCCAATTTTAGAATTGTTAACCAAATTAGATTTAGAGATTGCAATATTAAACATTTTGTTCATTTTAAGTAAAGGGAATAAGACATTATTGCGTACCTTGTTATTATAAAGAGTAAGAAATCCTCTTCCTTCTTCTGGCTGTTTCTACCCACAATGTTGTATACAATTGCTGGTTTTGTAACGCACTGTAGAGCAAAGCAGTCCACTGTTCCTTTTTTTTTATAGAAATGTTATTTCAATGGTGTATTCTTTTTGTTTGATAAATAAAGTTTTGATACAAAATGCCACTTGTCATATGTTGGGCGTCTTTATCTGTAGCCATAATGAAGACCGAGTGAAAACCTGAAGCGAAGCCAAGTCGTCTCGTTTCTAAACAGACTAGGAGTGCGTCCCAAATGACACCCTTATTCCCTATAACCAGAGCCCTATGGTTCCTGGTCAAAAAGTAGTGCGCTATATATGGAATAGGGTGGCGTTGACAATCGGTGGGTGAAAAAATCCTGAAGCAAGCCGAGCCCTGTTTTCTCTTGAACAGACCACTGGAAGGTGACTGTCAGCTTCCATATGTTAGCTGCCACCCTGATGGGGGGCAATGAAGAAGGATTAACAAAGCTGGACAAAATCAAGACCTGTTGAAGAGAATTCAGATTAAAAACAGAAACCTGCGTGACAGGCTGTCCTCAGAATATTACAGAATGCTTAAAGGGGAAACTCAAGTCGTAGCTGTAGTCAAATATGGTCTCAGAGTATGTCAAAAATAGTGACGGTTAACCATGTAAGTTGTATGTCACTCATGTTGGCACGTGAATGTAACAGCAAAATCGATGTATTACGTTAACATACCTGTAGATAACATTTTGTAACAATACTGTTAACCTCTGAGTCGCCGTCATTAAAGTGATGAATGCTCCCTTCTCCATGTTTATGTAGGTTAACATATAGGTCATAGTATATACATCCTGCCTGTAGCGTTTTATGTATTTATGGCTAGTTTCCCTATATAAATAACGTAAAGTCAGATAGACTTCCCCTACTGATCCCTACATGCTCCTCTCATTGGCTGTGTACCAAATGGCACCCTATTCCCTATGTAGTGCAGGGCCCAAAGGAAATAGGGTGCTATTTGGGATGCACACACGCTGTCGCATAACCTCTGACCTTTGCCTGTTCATGCATTAGCCTGTATTTACTACTAGTAGCTACGGGTGTCATCTACCATCTCCTTTCTGGGTCTGGTACCAGTGGGAATAATAATAATCTGATAAACAAGTACAGGCTGTTCATTTAATTGCTGCGATTTGGCTAGCAGGCCAACAGGCTAAGACTTGTTCTTTTAATTGCTGCATCATGGCTAGCAGGCTATGACTTGTTCATTTAATTACTGCATCATGGCTAGCAGGCTAACAGGCTAAGACTTGTTCATTTAAATTGCTGCAATTTGGCTAGCAGGCTAACAGGCTAAGACTTGTTTATTTAATAGCTGCATCATGGCTAGCAGGCTATGACTTGTTCATTTAATTACTGCATCATGGCTAGCAGGCTAACAGGCTAAGACTTGTTCATTTAAATTGCTGCAATTTGGCTAGCAGGCTAACAGGCTAAGACTTGTTTATTTAATAGCTGCATCATGGCTAGCAGGCTATGACTTGTTCATTTAATTGCTGCATCATGGCTAGCAGGCTAACAGACTTGTTCATTTAAATTGCTGCAATTTGGCTAGCAGGCTAACAGGCTAAGACTTGTTTATTTAATTCATGCTAAACGGGCTAAGAATTTAATTGCTGCATCATGGCTGGCTAGGCTAGGCTAACAAGCTGCAATTTGGCTAGCAGGCTAACAGGCTAAGACTTGTTTATTTAATAGCTGCATCATGGCTAACAGGCTAATACTTGTTCATTTAATTGCTGCATCATGGCTAGCAGGCTAACAGGCTAAGACTTGTTCATGTAATAGCTGCATCATGGCTAGCAGGCTAACAAGCTAAAGGTTCATTAGCTGCATGTCTAGAAGTGAGGTCAGGGGACTGTGCAGGCCAGGACCTCCTTGTGCTTCAACAGGGAGTCCATGGAACATGGTGACTAACTTGGGATATTATTTTACTGTTATTCTCCAGTTATTCTTCTGGTAATGATGTACTATTTACATTTTTACATTTTAGTCATTTAGCAGACGCTCTTATCCAGAGCGATTTACAGTTAGTGAGTGCATACATTTTCATACCCCCTGGCTCCCTGTGGGAAACGAACCCACAACCTTGGCGTTGCAAGCGCCATGCTCTACCAACTGAGCTACACAGGGCTATCTCTAATAATGACGTCCTATCGTCAATAGATATAGTGAAGTCTCCTGAGGAAGAGTGGGCAGTCAGTGGTTAGTATCTTGTTTCACAAACAGAATGATGCTTGTTGTTAGAATTATGGGTTGGCATGGTTTTGAAGAAGAGCATAAATAGACTTGGAGTGTGCAATGTCGTACTAACAAATCCATCATTATCTCTCTGGTACCATTTTGCCAGATTTAAACACCATTTTCTTTTAGCACCAATCAAGTATTTAGGAATTTACTGAGAAAAGGCACTAGAAGAATGGTAAAATCATATTTCATAAATATGTCCTATACATTTCACGGTCTACAATATCAGATTACTTACTACAGTCAGATATACACTACATGACGAAAAGTATGTGGTCACCTGCTTGTCGAACATCTAATTCCAAAATCATGGGCATTAATATGGAGTTGGTCCCCCCCCTTTCCTGCTATAACAGCCTCCACTCTTCTGGGAAGGCTTTCCACTATATGTTGAACATTGCTGTGGGGACTTGCTTCCATTCAGCCAAAGGTGTTCGATGGGGTTGAAGTCAGGGCTCTGTGCAAGCCAGTCAAGTTCTTCCACACCGATCTCAACAAACCATTTCTGTATGGACCTTGCTTTGTGTATGGGGGCAGTCATGCTGAAACAGGAAAGGGCCTTCCCCAAACTGTTGGAAGTTGGAAGCACAGAATCATCTAGAATGTCATTGTATGCTGTAGCATTAACATTTCCCTTCACTGGAACTAAGAGGCCAAGCCCAAACCATGAAAAACAGCCCCAGACCATTATTCCTCCTCCACCAAACCTTACAGTTGGCACTATGCATTGGGGCAGGTAGCGTTCTCCTGGCATCCGCCAAACCCAGATTCGTCCATCGGACTGCCAGATGGTGAAGCATGATTCATCACTCCAGAGAACAGGGTTTCCACTGCTCCAGAGTCCAATGGCGGCGAGATTTACACCACTCCAGCCGACGCTTGGCATTGTGCATGGTGATCTTAGGCTTGTGTGCGGCTTCTCGGCCATGGAAACCCATTTCATGAAGCTCCCAACGAACAGTTATTGTGCTGACGTTGCTTCCAGAGGCAGCTTGGAACTCGGTAGTAAGTGTTGCAATCGAGGACAGACGATTTTTACACGCTACGCACTTCAGCACTCGGCGGTCCCGTTCTGTGAGCTTGTGTGGCCTACCACTTTGCGGCTGAGCCGTTGTTGCTCCTAGACATTTCCACTTCACAATAACAGCACTTACAGTTGACCGGGGCAGCTCTAGCAGGGCAGAAATTTGACGAAAAGACTTGTTGGAAAGGTGGCATCCTGTGACGGCGCCGCGTTGAAAGTCACTCAGCTCCTCTTCAATAAGGCCATTTTACCGCCAATGTTTGTCTATGGAGATTGCATGGCGGTGTGGCTGAAATAACCACATTTTTAAGTAAACAATATAGTATATATACTGAACAAAAATATAAACGCAAAAAGTCAAGTGTTGGTCCCATGTTTCTTGAGCTGAAATAAAAGATCCCAGAAATGTTTCATACGTACAAAAAGCTTATTTCTCTCAAATTGTGTGCACAAATTTGTTTACATGTCTGTTAGTGAGCATTTATCCTTTACCAAGACAATCCATCCACCTGACTGGTGTGGCATATCAATAACTTGATTAAACAGCATGATCATTACACAGGTTCACCTCGTGCTGGGGACAATAAAAGGCCACTCTAAAATGTGCGATTTTTGTCTCACAACAAAATGCCACAGACGTCTCAATATTTAGGGAGCATGCAATTGGCATGCTGACAGCAGGAATGTCCACCAGAGCTGTTGCCAGATAATTTAATGTTCATTTCTCTACCATAAACTACCTCCAACGTCGTTTTAGAGAATTTGGCAGTACGTCCAACCGGCCTCACAACCGCAGACCACGTGTATGGCGTCATGTGAGTGAGCGGTTTGCTGATGTCAGCGTTGTGAACAGAGTGCCCCATGGTGGCTGTGGGGTTATGCTATGGGCAGGCATTAGCTACGGATAACGAACGCAATTGCATTTTATCGATGGCAATTTGAATGCACAGAGATACCGTGACAAGATCCTGAAGCCTATTGTCGTGCCACTGTCACGTTCGTTTAAGGACGGGTCAGACCAAGGCGCAGCGTGAAATGCGTACATGTTTATTACAACGATAAACACACTAAACAAAACAACAAATAAATGAAACGTGAAGTCCTCAGGCTAAACACAATACAAGCCTCACACGGAACAAGATCCCACAACCCATGATTGCCAATAGGCTGCCTAAGTATGATCCCCAATCAGAGACAACGAGCGACAGCTGCCTCTGATTGGGAATCACACCCGGCCAAACATAGAACTACACAACCTAGAATGAAAACATAGAAATACTAACATAGATATCCACACCCTGACTCAACATACTAGAGTTCCATGAGTCAGGGCGTGACAGCCACTCATCCATTCATCACCTCATGTTTCAGCATGATAATCCACAGCCCCGATGTCGCAAGGATCTGTACACAATTCCTGGAAGCTTAAAATGTCAGAGTTTCTCCATGGCCTGCATACTCACCAGACATGTCACCCATTGAGCATGTTTGGGATGCTCTGGATCGACGTGTACGACAGCGTGTTCCAGTTCCCGCAAATATCCAGCAACTTCGCACAGCCATTGACGAGGAGTGGGATAACCTTCCACAAGCCACAATCAACAGCCTGATCAACTCTATGCAAAGGAGATGTGTCGCGCTGCGTGAGGCAAATGGTGGTCACAACAGATACTGACTGGTGTTCTGATCCACGCCCCTAGCTTTTTTAAAAAGGTATCTGTGAACAACAGATGCATATCTGTATTCCCAGTTGTTACAGGAGTGGGTCGCAGTTCCGGAGCGACCCACTAGGTGTCATCCTCCGACAACCATAGGCACCTCCTCACTCACAGTCGGGACTAATTATCTGCCTATTGGTGTCATCTGTGTCTATCTGATTCACCTGTGTATTTATACCCTCACTTCCCTGTGTTCCCTAGCTCAGTTTTCTCTGCCAGTTCCTTGATGTCAAGCAGTACGTATCAGTGTCGGATCACGTGACGGAGTTACAGGTACTCGAGAAGTGTACTCCCTGTGTCATTGTGTTTTTCCAGTCAGAGTTAGTATTTCGTATTGTTTGTTGTCAGCTTGTTTTTTGGAGACCTATGTGCTCCTCATTTGTTTTCGTGAATAGTCCGTTGTTTTGTATCCTGGCTTTGGGACCACCAGTAAAGATCCTTGTTTCACCATCCCTGCCTCCTGCCTACCGTCTATCCTGCACCGCACCTGGGTCACACCTCACACCAACCCTTACACCCAGTCATGTGAAATCCATAGATTAGGGCCTAATGAATTTATTTCAATGGACTTATTTCCTTATATGAACTGTAACTCAGTAAAATCTTTGAAATTGTTGCATGTTGCGTTTATATTTTTGTTCAGTATATATCTTATTGCTATTAAAAGTTGTGTATTAAGATTATCATAAAAATAAAGACCAGAAAATATACAAGTTGTGTAATTATAATGATCTTCTGAGCTCAGGTTTCATATCTTGGTGGAGTTGGCCTGCATAATACAATGAAAATAGGCAGGCAGGATGGAAAGGAGCAGATCTCAATCAATCAAATGTATTTATAAAGCCCTTTCTATATCAGCAGATGTCACAAAGTGCTTATACAGAAACCCAGCCTAAAACCCCAAACAGCAGCAATGCAGATGTAGAAGCACGGTGGCTAGGAAAAACTCCCTAGAAAGGCAGAAACCTAGAGAGGAACCAGGCTCTGAGGGGTGGTCAGTCCTCTTCTGGCTGTGCCAGGTGGAGATTATAACAGTACATGGCCATTAAGGCCAGATTGTTCTTCAAGATGTTCAAACGTTCATAGATGACCAGCAAGGTCAAATAACAATCACAGTGGTTGTAGAGGTTGCAACAGGTCAGTACCTCAGAAGTAAATGTCAGTTGGCTTTTCATAGCTGGGCATTTAGAGGTCGAGACAGCAGGTGCGGCAGAGAGAGAAAGTTGAAAACAGCAGGTCCGGGACAAGGTAGCACGTCCGGTGAACAGGTCAGGGTTCCATAGCCGTAAGGCAGAACAGTTGAAACTGGAGCAGCAGCACGACCAGGTGGACTGGGGACAGCCAGGAGTCATCAGGCCAGGTAGTCCTGAGGCATGGTCCTAGGGCTCAGGTCCTCCGGGAGGGGAGGGAGAGAGGGAATTAGAGGGAGCGTACTTAAATTAACACAGGACAACATAGAAAGGAGAATTACACCAGATATAACAGACTAACCCTAGCCCCCCGGCACATAGACTATTGCAGCATAGATACTGGAGGCTGGGGGGGGGGGGGGGGGACACATTGTGGCCCCATCTGACGATACCCCCAGACAGGGCCAACCAGGCAGGATATAACCCCACCCACTTTGCCAAAGCACAGCCCCCACACCACTAGAGGGATGTCAACAGACCACCAACCTACTACCCTGAGACAAGGCTGAGTATAGCCCACAAAGATCTCCTCCACCGCACGAGCCAGAGAGGGCGCAACACTGGACCGGAAGATCAAGTCAGTGACTCAACCCACTCAAGTGATGCACCCCTCCTAGGGACGGCATGGAAGAGCACTAGTAAGCCAGTGACTCAGCCCCCGTAATAGGGTCAGAGGCAGAGAATCCCAGTGGAGAGGGAGGGGAGCCGGCCAGGCAGTTTAAGAGTCATTTTGTGGTTGATGATAGTTCCAGTAAATAAGGCAGGTCATTCTTCTCTCTCCACCCTTTTAATTAATTAAAATAATAATATAAACAAAAAAGGCAGCGGAGAGACGCAGTTAAGAGTCCATGATAGTTCTGGTAAATAAGGGATTTCATCCTCCTCTCTGCACCCTTTTCATTTTAAAATAGTAACAGAAACAAAAGGGATGTTGTAGGATATGATAGATGATCTGATGGATACATTTTTAGTCATTTAGCAGACACTCTTATCCAGAGCGACTTACAGTTAGTGAATACATATATATTTTTTTTATACTGGCCCCCCGTGGGAATCGAACCCACAACCCTGGCGTTGCAAACGCCATGCTCTATCAACTGAGCTACATCCCTGCCGGCCATTCCCTCCCCTACCCTGGACAACGCTGGGCCAATTGTGCGCCGCCCATGAGTCTCCCGGTCGCGGCCGGCTGCGACAGAGCCTGGATTCAAACCAGGATCTCTAGTGGCACAGTTAGCACTGCGATGCAGTGCCTTAGACCACTGCGCCACTCAGGAGATAGATATGATATGATATGATCTGATAGATATGATATGATAGATGATCTGATAGATATGATATGATAGATTAGATATGATATGATAGATATGATATAGATATGATATGATAGATATGATATGATCTGATAGATATGATATGATAGATGATCTGATAGATATGATATGATAGATATGATCTGATAGATATGATATGATGGATATGACATGATATGATAGATATGATATGATAGATATGATATGATAGATGATCTGATAGATATGATATGATAGATATGATATGATAGATGATCTGATAGATATGATATGATAGATATGATATGATAGATATGATATGATATGATATGATAGATATGATATGATGGATATGATATGATAGATATGATATGATAGATATGATATGATAGATGATCTGATAGATATGATCTGATAGATATGATATGATAGATATTATATGATAGATATGATATGATAGATATGATATGATATGATAGATATGATATGATAAATATGATATGATATGATAGATTATCTGATAGATGATCTGATAGATATGATATGATAGATGATCTGATAGATATGATATGATATATATGATATGATATATATTATATGATAGATATGATATGATAGATGATCTGATAGATATGATATGATAGATATGATATGATAGATATGATATGATATGATAGATATGATATGATAGATGATCTGATAGATATGATATGATAGATATGATATGATAGATATGATATGATATGATATGATTGATATGATAGATATGATATGATATGATATGATATGATAGATATGATATGATATGATAGATATGATATGTTAGATGATATGATAGATGATCTGATAGATATGATATGATAGATATGATATGATAGATGATATGATAGATGATCTGATAGATATGATATGATAGATATGATATGATAGATATGATATGATAGATGATATGATAGATGATCTGATAGATGATATGATAGATATGATAGATGATATGATAGATGATATGATAGATGATCTGATAGATATGATATGATAGATGATATGATAGATGATAGATGATAGATGATATGATAGATAATAATAATAATAATAATAATAATAATAATAATAATAATAATAATAATAATAATAATAATAATAATAATAATAATAATAATAATAATAATAATAATAATAAGCCATTTAGCAGACGCTTTTATCCAAAGCGACTTACAGTCATGCGTGCATATTTTTTTTTTGGTGTATGGGTGGTCCCGGGGATCGAACCCACTACCTTGGCGTTACAAGCGCCGTGCTCTACCAGCTGAGCTACAGAGGACCATGATATGATAGATGATCTGATAGATATGATATGATAGATATGATATGATAGATGATATGATATATGATAGATAATATGATAGATGATCTGATAGATGATCTGATAGATGATCTGATAGATGATCTGATAGATGATATGATAGATATGATATGATAGATGATCTGATAGATGATCTGATAGATTATATGATAGATATGATATGATAGATGATCTGATAGATGATCTGATAGATGATCTGATAGATGATATGATAGATGATCTGATAGATGATATGATATATGAATAGAGCCAACCTAATGCAGCCTGTCATAGTGGACTAGCCCTTGATCATCATGACTCTCAGTTCCATTACATTACACATAACAGTCATTTGACGAAGGTGTCTTCTGTACGGCAGAGTTTTGTTAAGAGGCCCGATGCTCGTTCTGAACATTAACACGCATCGCTTGCGGTGCAGTTTTGGAAGCATAAGGACCTTATCTTTCATATCAGCCATAAATAATTTCCAGAAAACAAAAGGTTACATTGATACACACCTTTATAGGGTTAGGGTTAGTGTTCCCACATGTCTCCATGTTACAGCGCATGTTTAAGGAAGACAAACAGAAGACAAAGGGACCACCTGTGCTAATTAGCTATCTAGCATGCTCTGAACACCTGTGTGTAACGGAAGAAGGCCGCCAGAAACGTGTTTTCACTGAAAAATACTGTCGGCTGCAACTATGATAAAGCCGGTCAACACAGTGTACAGTAAATGAATATTTAGCGTTAGTTAAATGATTTTGATGTGATATGAAAGTAAAGGGCTTTATGTTTCTAGAACTGTATTGCAATTCACGTTTACATGGAGTATTTGGCTGTTTTGGTTGCTAGAGCCAGTCTACCTCTGAAGATATCATATAAGGTCCTTGGACCTTAAGGAGCAACGGTAGGCTCATTAAGAGTACATCTTGGGCTAACAGTGGACTAATCAAATCAGTCCTGTGCCATCAAATTTCCTTCAGTAGACCACATAAACAGAAGTACTAACCCTCTAGGCTCCCCACTACTCATATTGAGCAGAATATGAACTTAATAAGAACTTCACTTATTTGTTGGTAGTCGGACAGTCTTACCATTCTATCCATTCTTTTTTGTTTTACGCACCAGGCATGGCCCGATAGCTGCGTGGACCGGTGTCATTTCTGGTGAGGTTATTCTCTCCTAGGAATGCAGTGGCTTCAGCCTTGGAATACGAAGGACATTTTCCATCATCAGCGTCACCGGGAAGCGTAATCCATCCTGAATGCCGCGATCTCTCAAGACGTTCTTCACGAAGTCGCTCCTCTGTCTCTGAACCTCTTCTGAGTAATCAGGGAGTATTCAGATCTATGTATTTTCAGAGCTCAGATCAAAGCTCTCCCGAGAGAGTGGTTGTATGTGATAGTTTGTCTTGGAGTTGCAGAAATCTTACCCAGACGTTGCACGGCGGCTGGCCTGGTGCCGGGTGGCCACTTGGAGACCTGTTCACAATTTGTAGTTCAAAGCGCGCAGGGACACTGGAACCAGACAGGTTGAAGAAGAACGTTTTAAAGAAGGCTGTAGGATAATTTCCTTCTCTGCCTTCTGCCAGGCCTTGGATTTGTCAGGTTCAATTTCCTACTTCTATTTTCCAGTGCTGTGTTTTTATTTTTTTCAGGGACTCCAGAGCGTTTTGTCTTCTCCATGGCTAATGCGTTGCTCCATTGTAACCACCCGTCCAGTCAGCATTGTTAGCTTAGTCTCCATGGACCCCAAAGTGGCTTGAATCAGAGTGGCTTTTTCTTCAAATTTTGCATTTCCACTTGTAATCGCTTCCATGATTTTGCTTGAGCTGTATTCTTTGCGTTAAGTTACCTTGGTCACCTCGGTCAGCATGGTAGTGGTTGCTTTCCCTGCGGGATTCCTTGATTTCCTTTGTTTGAAGCCGGCTACAGCTATATCACCAGCTTGACTCTTTACAGGCCCTTTGCTCTGTAAGCCTCAACTAATTTATGAAGCATGTAAGTGTCTTGATGTATCAGCTTTCAGATTTGGAAAATAATGTGCTTAATCAAAAGATTAGATAGAAAATCAATTCTCAGGTCGGGAGCTTCCGGTGAGTACTACTGCTCACTAGCACTGCATTCTGGGTACAGTATAGATTTCGTGCCGTAGATCCAATATACAGTAAAGAGCCATATGGATCCTGAACATGTGAGATAGCTAGATGGTCTGAGCCTTTTGATACAGTAAGCTAAGGACTAGGTAGAGGGTCTGAGCCTTTTGATACAGTAAGTGCTCTCGGTAGAGGGTCTGACATGAGCTAGCTTGTTCCAGTTTGTTTTCTCGTCATGTGTGAAGCAGGTAGAGTAGCTACCTTGTGGTATGGTTATGTAAAATACTTTTTTTTTGTTGCAATATTGACACACTTTTGATTCATGATTTATGCATTGACAGTTTGGAGTTAGTTAGCTAGCTAGGTTATATTAACCAGTAATACAAAATGCGCCTAAAAGTTTTAAAATGTAAGCTGTCACCTTGAGGGGGGTAAACATGTTTTTCGCTAAAGCAAAGGCAATTTCGTTATTTGTTAGCTAGCTAGGCTACCAGTTAGCTTTTACCCCCCTATCAAGCCTAGCTAGCTAGCTAGCCCTACTGGCTGCTGGCCAAATTAGCTAACATGTTTTATTCTAGTTACTAAGATAAATAAGACAGCTTTTGTGAAAGAGCACAGTTAGAAAGATATGGCATATAGAAGCAAACCGGATGGACGTCATGAAAATGATCGGAGAGGTTGAGAGTAGAAGAAGTTCAGGAGCAAAAAACAAATAAAATATAATTATTGTAAAATTGACTGTGTCCATAAAATGTAGATAGTATGTATAAACTGGAAGTAGAGGCCTAAGCATTGTTGTTCACTAATTTACCCCAAGTAGGGAAAGGATGGCGGGGTTGAAAAGTAATAAAGGGGAGTATATATATATAAAACATGGGGGATTGGAAGTGATGCAGACAATTACATTGATGGAAGTTACAATCTATCTGCAATATAAAACTGATCTACCCCCCCAAAAATAAAAATAAAATAAAAAATAAGACATCGCAAATTAGCTACTCACTTTAGCGTTAACTTCTTTGAAGTATTTTCTGAACAGCTTCTCACTTCTTCATATCTCCAGTTGTCAGTTCGACCACACACACCTTTTACACACTCATTTGTGGCGCCCAAATTAATTTAAAGATGACAGTTGGAAAACCAGTGTTGTATAGCAGGCAGAAGCAGCGAAAGCAGACCTAGACAGCTGAAAAGGGCACAGTCATCAGTGGAGGTTGAGATCCACAGGACGTGACAACACTCCATAATGCATGGGAGTCACAGAGTCATTAACATGGGGGTCAGGTTGACTCCACTACCGCAGTCGTCAATCAGACACATTGAAAATACTGTTATCTCTCTCTCTATCTCTCTCTCCCTCTCTCTCTCTCTCTCTCTCTCTACCTCTCCTCTCTCTCTCTCTCTCTCCCTCTCTCTCTCTCCCTCTCTCTCTCTCTCTCTCTCGCTCTCTCTCTCTGTCTCTCTCTCTCTCTCTCCTCTCTCTCTCTCTCTCTCTCTCTCTCTCTCTCTGTCTCTCTCTCTCTCTCTCTCTCTCTCTCATCTCTCTCTCTCTTCTCTCCTCTCTCTCTCTCTCTCTCTGTATCTCTGTCTCTCTCTCCTCTGGTCTCTCTCTCTCTCTCTCTCTCTCTCTCTCTCTCTCTCTCTCTCTCTCTCTCTCTCTCTCGTATCTCGGTCTCTCTCTCTCTCTCTCCTCTCTCTCTCTCTCTCTCTCTCTTTCTAAAACGCTAATAGAGGCAGCTTGTCAGAGATGGAGTCCCTACTGCTTGCTGTAACATTCTAGTAAAAAACCAGCTACTCATGAGAGAGATGGGGACCCATAAGGCCTGACCATTGAGAGCCCTGGGGCGGTCTCTAGTACTCCAGCATGCCGGAGCCCCTGTCTGGATATGTGGATCGTACCATGATTGTCCCCCCCAGATCACCCACACACACATCCATGCGCAGGCATTGACATCATTCAGTGAGGCAACTCTACCCCCCTCAAATTAAATTATGCAGACCGGTGGAGCTACAGCTCAATAAGATGTAGATTTGACATGCAAAGCACAGAGCTGGTTTTCAAAAACATATATTTAAACTCCAACTCTGACATGTTGTGAAATATGGAAGATTAAAACACCCTAATGTTTACTGCAGAAGATTATAAAGATCTAAAATACAACCCCTTGACTTCTTCCATGTTCAGATGTTCTTCACCAATCCAAATCGGCAGTGACAGCATAATCACTGCGTGGAAAGTTTTGTCAGTTTGCATTGTGTAACACAGTTGTCTTGTTTTCAGACTTTAGAGCTTTTTTTTTTTTCTTATGACATAACAGGATAATGATGTTTTCTCTGGTATGTCAATGACACATAAGTGGCTTAAATTTAAAGGGGTACTTCTAGCCATCAGCGTACATGTTATTTTGAATAATGAGCGTTCTCTTCTCTCTCTCTCATCTCTCTCGCTGTCTCTCTCCTCTTTCTCTCGCTGATCTCTCTCTCTCTCTCTCGTCTCATCTCTCTCCTCTCTCTCTTATCTTCTCTGATTCTCTCTCTCTTCCCTCCTCTTCTCTCTCTCTCTCTCTCTTCTCTCTCTCTCTTCCCCCTCTCTCTCTCTCCCCCTCTCTTCTTTCCCCCTCTCTCTCTCCCCACCTCTCGTCTCTCTCTCCCCTCTTGCGCTCTCACCCCCTCTTCTCTCTCCGCTCTGCTGCTGGGAGTGGCTTGTGCATGCTGTGAATTTGTTGAGTGAGTGCGAGAGATTGTGTGCGTTCGATCGCCTGTGTTTTCTTTCTTGTTTCCTTTTCTTGTGCTTTCTTTTCCCTTCTCTGGCGATGACTCAGGTTATTATAATCAAAACAATGTTAGTGGTAGCATACGTATGATTGTATTTCGTTGTTGAAGTGCCCCTGGTTTTTGGTGGGGCTGGCGACGGCCGTCCCGGTCACTTCGACACGGCTTCAGGTGTGTTTACTGCAGCTACTGTCACTGTGTCGGCGTTTCTGGTTTCGTCGGCTCGCCTTCTTCTGCCCCGGCCTCTCGCCTTGGTGCCTCCCCTGGTGTGTTTTCCCTCCGTAGGTTGTCGCTGTTGTTCTGCCTGGGTCTTCTTACCTGGATGTTTCTCCAGTTCTCGCTTTTTCTCGTCACCACGGGTCCGTTTTTGTCCCCCCTTTTTTCCCCAAATGATTGGGCGGCGGTTCCTCCCTTTTGGGTTTCGCCCGTTAAATTGTCCCTTGGGTTAAAAACCCACCCGGCTTAAAACCCAGGTTTCGTTTGGGTCCCGGTTTTTTTTTTTTTGGTTTCAGGGGCCCCAAAATTTTGGAGTTATCTTTTAAAATTTCAGTATAAAAAAAAAAACCTTTTTTGGCCTTTTGTAGTACGGGAGTAAACGGGTTTTTTGGGGTTTTTGGCCCCAAAACCCCCCCTCCCGGCCGGGGGTCCTCGAAACCCCGGGGCCCCACTGATGTAGGGGAGGTGGGGGAAGTTTAGAGCCCCCCCAAAAGCACCTTTTGCTGAGGAACAAGTTGCCCCGTTTTTGGCGTCTGTTGCACCCGAAAAAAATTGTTTTTAGGGTGGACTGATCGGGGGGCCCCTTTTCCCCAAACGGTGAGGGATGCCCAGTGGGATGGGGGGTAAAGGGGGGTTTTTCAGGGGGGACTCCCCCTCCCAGGGGGGTTTTGGAGGAGATTTTATTGGGAAAAATGGGGTACAGGGGGGGTTCGGTGGGGCTAGTTCCCAGGATCGGGAGTTTCCCCGGGTACGAGGGGAGTTTTAAAAGGGGAATGGGGGGGGGGTCAGGGGTCTGTGGACAGCAGAAGGATAGGCCTTTTTGAACTCTTTTTTGATAGAAAACCGCTGGCGCCACCCAATTTAATTAGATTGAGGTAAAAGGGTTTAAAGGACCAGATTTTGGGGGAAAACTTTTAAATTTGGCAGTTTTGGGGGGATGTTGTTTCCTTTTGTGAGGTCATTTTAAAAAGGACGGTGGGGGTTAGTTTTTTAAGTGTGAAAAAAGCTTTTTCCGGGGTTGGGGAAAAATTTTTTTTTGTTTATGGAAAAAAAAAAGGTAGGGGGGGGAAAGGGGTTTTAAAGGGTTTTCAGGGGAAATTTTAAACAATGTGATTACCCTCCCTCTTTTTGTCGGGTTTTCTCTTGGTTTCTTCGTTTTTCCTTTCTTTTTTTTTAAAATGGGGTACTAAGTGGGTTTCCCCAAAAAAAAATATTTAATGGGGGGAAGGGAAGGAACAAAAGGGTTTTGGGTATTAGAAGTAAAAAAAACAGAAAAAAAGCTTAATGTTTTTTTCTACGGGGGCCCACATAGTGATGAGGCTAATGGGGTTTGTGGGGTATTTTTGGGTGCGGGGGGCAGCATAACTCAGTCAGGGTACTAATTTTTTTTGCTGGGGGGGAAAGGGGTTTTTTTTCCCGGGTTTAGGGTGCTGTGGTATGTCCAACAAAGTTTGCCCAAGGGTTTTGGGTTTTTAATTGGTCAAGGCGGATTTTATTTTTTTTTTTTTTTAAATTTATGTTTTCCCCTAACGGGAGTTCCCTCACGAATGAGGGTTTTATGGAATGGGGTTTGCTTTTTTTGGATCAGGAGGGGGCTTTTGACAGTGTGGACCCCCAGAAACTTTTTTTCAAAACAATGAAACCCTTTTTGGGTTTGGGGATGTTTTTTTTCTTTGAGGTTTACGTATGTTCAGAGGCCCCTTTGCAATTTCTTCGGGTCTGGCCAACTTTGGATTAAAGTTGCGCCCTGACCGGGCCAAATGCATGAGGGGGGAAAGGCCTGGTGGCATTTCTAAAGGTTTAGGCTTTCCGGTTTCCAAGCAGCCTGAACACTGTTGTACGTGACGGTTTACTGGGTCGTTTACGCCGACACTTTTGATGGGGGAGAGGGGGGCTTTTTGGGGCTTAGAAAAGCACCTTTTCCTTTTAAAAACTAAGGGGGTGATTTGGGGGGCCCTGGCTCCATTCTATTTTTTTTTTTATGCGGCTTGGAAGTTTGTCAGCCCCCGAAAGGCCCTCAGGGATGTGGGGGTTTTTGGAGCCCTTTTTTTTTTAAACACTCCCATCAAAATTTAAATTTAATTGGTCTTTTACGGGACACTTTTATCCAGAGCGACTTACGGGGAGCAATTTATTTTTAATTTCCCTTTGCTAAAGGGCACATCGACAGTTTTTTCACCAGTGGGTTTGGGGATTAAAACCAGTGCCCTTTGGTTTTACGGCAAAACGTTTCCTTCCCACTAAGTACCTGCCCCCAGTCCCGGTTCGGGTTCACCCAAAGCTACTTTCATGCCGTTAGGGGGGGGGTGTCCCAAACTGGGTCATCTGATGGGGAAGCGGAGAATCTTGGGAGCAGCTGGGGAAAAAGTTTTTTGGGCCTCCCAGGAAGGTCGAAGATGGGGTCTGCGTTTCCTTTGCCATACTTTCATGGGCATTTATGTGCCCGGGACATTTCCCAAATTTCTGAGGGTGGAGGAGGAGGGTTGGATTATGTTTTTCCCGTGCGGCGGCGGGGGCTTTTCGAGGAGGAAGTGGGGATGGTTTTCCTCGATACCCTGGAGGGGGGGTTTTCAAGGCGGGGGGAAAAAAGGGCCCATGTACAAAAATCTGTTTTAAAAGTGTCCCGTCCCTTTTCCAGGGAAAGGGGGCCCAAATCGACGAGGGGGGGCAGGTGTTTTGGCCAGGTGCCTCCCCAAAAGGCGGGTTGGGGGGTTTTAAAAAAAATTTGCCTATTGAAAAGAGGACAGTGCCCTCCAAGGAGGATATAGGGGGAAACCATAGCCCCCAAATATGTTTGGTAAAACCTGGATCCTCCTGTTTTGGGGGAAACCCAGCCCCAAATAAAGGTTTTAAAATAAACCCCCCCCCCTCTTTTCTCTATTCTTTCTTTTTTTCTCTCCTTTTTTTCCTTCCCCTCTCTCCCCTCTCTCTCTCCCCTCTCTCTCTCTCTCCTCTCTCTCTCCTCCTCTCTTCTCTTCCTCCCCTCTTCTCTCTCTTCTCCTCTTCCTCTCTGGGTCTCCTCCCCGGGGCTCCCCACTCCCTTCTTCTCTCTCTCCTCTCTCTCTCTCCCTCTTCTCTCTCTCCTCTCGGAACCTATGATGCCCCTTTTCCCCAGCAGGGGTTTTAACGGGGGGAACCTAGACTGACAATTACAATAAAAAATGGGGTGAAAAGGGGGTATATTTTATTTTTTCCAAACCAAAATTTTTGCAAAAAAATCTTTAAAAAACCCCAAAAAGTGATTTTTTTGGAAAAAAAAAAATCTAATTTTTTTGTCTAGTTGATTTTTACCTATGAGGGAAAAATTTACGGGCCCTCTCTCATCTTTTTAAGTGGGAGAATTTGGCCCATTGGGGCTGACAAAACCTTTTCCCCCAAACCCTGAAACCGCTAAAAACCCCCCCTTTTTCGAAGGGAACTTTTACAGGGGGGGTTTCGCTTTCCCGGAGGCCCCCACTAGGTTCATCCCCGAAAACCCAAAACACCCCCCAAATCACATGGGGCCTAATTATTACCTTTTGGTGTCCCCCTGGGCTATCGATTTCACCTGGGGGTATTTTTGCCCTCATTTCCGTTTTCCCCCTGTTCGTTTTCTTGCTATTCCCTTATGCAAGCAGACAATCAGAGTGGGAGCACGTGCGGGGGTTACAGGTACCCCGAGAAGTTTTTCCCCCTGTGTCATTGGGTTTTTCCGTCAGGGTTATAATTTCGTATTTTTTTGTTGTCAGCCTTTTTTTTGGGGAGCCCTTTTGTGCCCCTCATTTTTTTTATGTTTAGTCTGTTGTTTTGTATCCGGGGTTTTGGGACACCCAAATTAAAGACCTTTTTTTCCCCATCCTTGCCCCCTTGCCTGCTGTCTACCTGCACCGCCCCTTGGGTCACACCACACCAACCCTTAAAAAGGCTTAATGGTCTTTTTATCTCCATTAAAACCCAGCCCCAGGGACTACAAAAAAACAACTTTGTGCTATTCACGGCCAATTAAAATCTGTCTTAAAATAATGGGGAACCCAGCGGTGGGTGGTGGTGTGGTGTGTGTTGTGGGGGGGGGGGGGGGGGGGGGGGTGGGGGGGGGGGGGGGGGGGGGGGGGGGCTTTAAAAAACACATTTGGGTTCTATTCATGCAGAGTTGACCCATTTTTTAAGAGTGGTCCTGGGGGGGGGAAATAAACCCAAAAAGAAACCCTTTTTTGGGGAAATTTAAAGGGGGGCGGGGGAGGCCAAAATGCCCGGGCGGGGATTTCCCACAAGGGGGGCATTTTTAAAAGCAAAGCTGTTTTTTTTTTTTGGTTTTGGCAAATAAAAAATCAATTTTCCCAAAGAAAAGAACTCAAATTTCAATATTATGTCAGAGGCTTTTCGAATGCTTGGTTTTATAAGCATAAAAGGGTTACAGCTAATTGTTGATGGGGAAGAAGAGAGAGAACGAGAGAGAGAGAGGGGCAATAGAGAGAGAGAGAGAGAGAGAGAGAGAGAAAGGGAGAGAGAGATTGGTTTGATTTCCCCTCTTTTTTAGGTGTTCTCTTAGGCTTTTTGGCTGGTTTTTTTTTCCGAGGGGTTATTGCCCAGAAAAAACCTCCCGCTCAGGGGTTTTCCATTAGAAAACATAAAAACTTTTAGCATAATAAAAAAATAAAATATCCCTTTTAGCAGACGTTTTTCCCAAAGCGCTTACAGCATGTGTGCATAAATTTTTAAACGAGGGGTGGCCCGGGGGTCAAACCCCAACTCCCTTTGGGCTTTAAAGCCCATGCTCTAAAAATTTGAGCTACAGGGGACCCCCAAGTACTCCATGCATACAAACCGAATAAAAGCCACTGATGTCCCCTTTTGGAACTCTAAATTTTTAAAAACATTTTAAATTTTAAACCCCAAAAAAAATAAATCCATTTTTTTATATTAGAAAGGTCAAAAGGGAAACCCTTTAAAAAAGAAAATGTTTTTAAGAAAAACCGGGAATAAAATTTTCCACTTAGTTATTGGCAGGCCCCATCCCCATGGCTGTAGGGGGGTTCATTTAGCGAAAAGCCTTGTCATGGGTCCCATGCCTTTATTTATTTTATATGATTTATAGAAAAAAATAAATTAAAACTTAGCTGAAAAAAATAAAGGGATTTTTTTCCCATTCCAGAGCGAGTGCGATAGGGAATGGTTTATTTTGATTTGGAAAAAGTAAGGGTCCCGGGGGGGTGGTTTCCGTTTCGGTCCAAACCCAAACTGGGGCATTTTGTTCATTTTTTTTTTCGTTTTTGGGAACTTATTTTTTTAAAGTTTTTTGCGAACAAAAATGTTGCTGCAAACCTGCCCTAAAAAAAACCTTCTGGAAAATCAGAAAAAGCGTTACTCACCTCGAAGGGGGTGAAGTTTTTTTTTTCTTTAACGGTTGACTTAAAGGGAAATATACGTTTTCCCTCGAACCAGGCCCCAAACCCCCGAAATTTGGGGAAAAGAAAAGACGGAAAAAAAAGGGGGGCAGAGGTCGGAGGCCGGGGGTGGGTCCCTTCTGAGAACCAAAGGCGTGTGAGAAAAACTCCACTCCCCATCCGTTCTTTTTGGCCAACGTAAACCATTGGAAAAAAAAAAGGATGATCTACGACAAGAATACCCAAAATGTATTTTTCCAATCCGCCAGGACAAAGAAACGGGAGCTGGGGTGTTTTTTTTCAATTTTTAAAGAAGTCTGAGGTATTTCCCTGAGGTAGAGTCCCTATGTTTAAGCGGTAGCCCCAACATCTCCCAAAAGGGAGTTCTCATCAAATTTTTTTGTAGCCGTTTTTTACCCCCACAAACCAATGTGGCACTAAGACCACATCAACCAGCTGTAAAAGGGGCCTACCAAAAAAGGGAAAATGCTATCCAGAAGCAGCCTCCTAGGGGCCTGGGGATTTTAAATGCGGGCACATTTAAACTGTCTTAACAATTTCTCCCCAGCATTTAACGAAAAAACCGAGGAAAACAAACTCTAGACCCCCTTTTCTCCCCCACCAGGGGACTAACAAAAAGCTCTCCCTTTTCCCCCCTTTTTGGGCCCAAATCTGCCCAAAAATTAAAATCCTCCGGGTTTCCTGCTTAGGGGGCAAAAAAGCGGGAAACCAGTGATTTTGCTCAATACAAAAAATGGCAAAAGGACAGGATGTTTCGCTACGGGGACTTTTTTTTGCTAGCAAAGATTTGGAATGTTTTCCGGGATTCCCCCAAATTTGGCATTAAAGGGAAAACTGAAGCACAAATCAACTCCAAAATGTACTTAACTAGTTTAAATTTTCCCGGTTTTTTGTTAAAGTCATTAATGGTTTTTTTAAAAGAAAATTTTTAAATCATTTTCCAAAAGGCCCCGGGGTTTTTTAATACTGAATTCCCGTTTTTTTAAAATACTTTACGGGCCCCTTTAGTCATAAAAGTGCATCGCCAAAAGTCGACCTCACAGTGACTGTAAGTACATACCCAAACCCAAAGCATGGATTACAGGCAAAAACCCCCATCGAGCTTTAAGGGGGGGGAAAACTAATCCAGACGTTTATAAAAAGCCCCGCAAAGCACTCAAGAACCATCAAACAGGAAAATTTTTCAATACAGGACTAAGATTGAATCCTACTAAAAACCCGGCTCGGACCCCCGTGGGACGGGGAAAAGGGTTTTGAAAACTATTACGAATACAAAGGGAAACTCCCCACGACCCGCCCAGTGCCCAAAACCCTACCAAACGGGGAAAAATCCCTTGCATCCTCCCCTTGAGGCAAGCACACGAGGCTTTCATGAAAAGCATCAGTTTTTCCCGGGCGACGGTGTAATTCTCTGGTAGCCGAGGGGGAGAAAGCCCTTTTTTAAACGGTAACTTTCACAAAGCCGCGGGGCCGAAGGTTTTACCAGGATGTGATCTCAAAGCTTTGCGGGGGATTAAGGGCAAGGCCCCACTGTCTTTTAAACCTCCCCCTGACTGATTTGGGTAATACCTACAGTTTCAAGAAAACCACCATAACCCGTGCCAAAGAAGCAAATTTAACCTGCCGAAATAATTTTACCCCCTGTAGCACCCCACGTTTTGTAGCCAATTGTTTTGAAAGGCTGGTCTGGTCACATCAAAAAAACCCTCATCCGGAAACCGTTTGACCCCCCCCAATTTACCACCGCCCCCAAAAGATTCCCCCATTACGCAATCTCAATCCCCACTCCCACTGCCCCTTTCCCCCCGGGCAAAAGGAAACCTATGTAGAATTTACTACAAACTCAGCGTTCAAAACTTTTTGGGGCCCCCAAAGTCATCACTAAGCAAGGACCCTGGGATTTAAAAAAAAATAAATAATAATAATTTGCCCTTTGAAAACCTTTTACCAAAGGGAATTTAAATCATGGTGCATACATTTTTTTTTTTTTGTATGGGGGGTCCCGGGGGTCGAAAACCCCCACCTTTTGGCGTTACAAGCGCCTGGCCCCACCAGCTGAGCTACAGAGGGCCACTGCAAATGGATCCCGGCCCTTTTGGGTGGGCGCCCCCAGGTGGTAAAGGGGAAGGGCAAAAAAAACGTTTTGCCCCCTGATACTCAACAATGGGGATCCCTTGGGGGCATGCTTATCCCCTCCCGTACCCCTGTTCACCTAAAGATGCAAAAGGCCAAACAAACCCAACACCATCATTAAATTTGATGATGTGGACTAAGGAAAGGTTGGGGCCGAACACGCTCCCCAAAAATCGAAGGGACTGTAGGGGAGCGGGCGAGAGTTTCAAAATTTCCCTTTGGGGTCCCCACACCAACAAACCCATATGGTCCAAACCCCACCAAGACAGTTTTGAAGATGGCCCGAAAACACCTTTTTCCCCCCAGGACTGAAAAGGGTTTTGGGATGGGCCCCAACCTCAAAAAGTTCTAAGCTGCAAACCCCGAGAGCATCCCGACCCCGGGTTTCATCACCACCCGGTAAAGGCAAAATTTTCGGATTTACCGTAAGGGGGTTACAGAAGGGTTTTTGCTAGGGGCCCCAAAAACATCACTGGGGGGAAACTTTCCCGCCATCCCGGACCTCTAACTAAAGGGGGTGGGCCAGGAAAGCCAAAAATTGTCAAAGACCAGTCACCCCAAAATTTTTTTTACTGCTGCTACTCACTGTCCCATTTTAATTTTCATAGTCACTTTTCCCACATGGAAAATTAACCCCCCCGCCCAACCTTTACCCCCCCCCATTTACTTGGTACCGGGACCCCCCCATATTTGCCTCCCTTAATTTCCTTGGGCAAAACCTTTTACCCAGCCCATTGGGCTCGGTAAACCCGGGACCCCCCGTATATAGCCTCATTTTTACCTTTGGGGCTAACCCGTACCCCAGCCCATTTACTTCGGGAAACCGGGACTCCCTTATATAGCCTCGTTTTGTTATTTTGGGGTTTTTTTTTATTTTTTTTTTTTAGTTTATTTTGGGAAATTTTTCTTAAATCTTTTTTGAATGCATTGTTGGTTAAAGGGGTTTTAAATAAGTCTACACCTGTTTATATTTGGCGCATTTTTCAAATAACGTTTTTTTTGGGCCCTTGTCTTTTTGAAATACAAATGATAAATCCCCCTAAGTTGGGAAAACCCGTCGGGTGGCAAAACGCTGAAGAATGCGTGGTAGTCATGCTAATTAAGGGCCTTTAATTTAAAAAGATCACCGACAGGTCCCCCAGAAAACACCCCCCCCCATCACACCCCTCCCCAGGCTTTTACGGGGGGGAACCAACAAAGCAAAGACATCCATACCTACTCTGCTTCTCCAAAGGGCACGGGGGTTTGGCGCAAAAATCTCACATTTGGACCAAGGGGCAGAATCAACCGGTTTTAAGTCCATTTCTCGGGTTTCGGGCCCCAAACAATCTTCCCTTTTTTTATTTGGGGTCCCCTTTTGTAGTGGTTTCTTTGCAGCAAATTTGACCATGAAGTCCCGATTCACCCCAAAATTTCCTTCCCGAAAAAGTTTTAGTTGAAGTGTCTGTTACTTTAACTCGGAAACATTTATTTGGGCGGGAACTGAGGTGGGGGGTTTTTAAATTAAGAATTATCCTCTTCAGAAAGGTTAAATTGGGGGCTTCAATTTCCCGTGGGAGTCCCCAGGGGAGCCAGTTTTTATCCTTTGTGCTTTAAAGGTTTTTTTCAACTGCCCCTTGAAGAAACTTTAAAGTTCTTGACATTTTTTTGGATTTTACTGACCTTCAAAGTCTTAAAAAAATGATGGACTGTAGTTTTTCGTTGGATTTTAGCTGCCCCTTGCCATAATATGGGGCTTTGTCCTTTTTCCCCAAAAAGAGCTATCTTTGTATACCCCCCTACTTTTCACAAAACAAAAATGGGTTGGGTCAAACGCAAATTAAAAAAGGGAAAAAATTTTTACAAATTAACTTTTAAAAAGGCCACCTGTTAATTTAAATGCATTCCCGGTGATACCCCAGGAAACTGGTTTTAGAGAATGCCAAGAAATGGCAAAACTGGCACCCAAAAAAGGGTGGCTACTTGAAGAATCCAAAAATTTAAAAATAAATTGGGAAATCGGAAGTTTTCATACACCTCAGCCCAAAAACATTTAAATCAGTTTTTCCCCAAATTTTTCTTTTAAATTTCCCGACTGATGTCTTGGGGATGTTGCTTCAATATATCCCAAATTTTTCCTTCCCCCATGATGCCATCTATTTTTTGAAGTGCACCCGTCCCTTCCCTGCAGCAAAGGGACCCCCCCCGCATGAAAGGGTCCCCCCCGTGCTTTCCCCGGTTTTGGGGTGGGGTTTTTTCGGCTGGGTGCAGCCCCCTTTTTCCCCCCCAAAATAAAGATGGGCATTTTGGCCCAAAAAAATTTTTATTTTTGTTTTACGACCAAAAGGAATTTCCCAAAAAGTTTCGATCTTTGCCCCCTGTGCAGGGTTTCAAACCCGGGAGTCCGGCCCTTTTTTTTGCGGTTTTGGACAGTGGGTTCTTCCTTTCTGAGCGGCCTTTTATGTTATTTTTGGGATAGGGGGCTGTTTTTCTGGGATATAGATACTTTTGTACCTTTTTCCTCCCGCCTCTTCACAAGGTCCCCTTTTTGGTTTTTTGGGATTGATTTGCACTTTTTGCAAACCCAAAATCCGGGCATCTTTAGGAGAAAAGAAAGTGTCTCCTTCCCGAGCGGTAAGACGGTGCGTGGGTCCCCTGGTGTTTAATTTCGTCTATTTTGTACAGATTTAAAGTTTACACCCTTTAGGCGTTTGGAAATTTCTCCCAAGGATGAACTAGATTTTGGGGGGTTACAAAAAATTTTCTAGGGGCTTGGTTATTTTTTTGATTTTTCCCTAAGTCAAACAAAAAAGGGGACTGAGTTTTAAAGGGAGGCCTTGAAATCTCCACAGGACAAACCCCCAATTGACTCCAAAAGAGTCCCTTTGCCTATCAGAAGTTCTAAATCCGGACACATTTTTTTGGGGAAATTTTTTCAAAACGTTTAAAAAGGGACACAACCCTTTAAAGTAATTTAAAATTCTGACCCCCCTTTGGGAAATTTTGGGTTCCCGTTTAAAATAAGTGAAAAAATCTGTCTGTTTAAAAAATTGTTGGAAAAATTACTTGTGTCATGCACAATTTGATGTCCTAACCGAACTTTCCCAAAAATATAGTTTTTTAACAAGAAATTTTGGAGTGGTTGAAAAACGAGGTTTTTTTTGACTCCAACCAAGGATGTAAAATTTCCCACTTCAACTGTATTTTTGTCACGGGCCCCGATCCCAGAGAACTCTTGTTGGTTGGGTCAGGGGTGAGTTTCAGTTTAGACTATTTTCATTTTATATCTAGGGTTTTAAACTAGGTTTTTTTTTTCTATGTTTGGCCGGGGGTGATTCCCCCAAACAGAGGCAGCTGTGCTCGTTGTTCCCCGATTGGGGGGCATATTAGGTAGCCTGGTGCCCCCTTAGTTGTGGGGTCTTTAGTGTGTTTAACAATTATTTTGGGTTTAAACCTTTATTTGTATGTGTTATTTATGTTTTTTGGGGCTTTAAAAATTATTTTACAATTTAAAAATAAAAATTTTGTGTTTTTTTAAAGAATCAAACAACCCCAGAAAACGCTGTCCATATCGTTGTGTTAGGGTTTGAAACAACAACCCTGTTTTTAAATCAGTTTTAAAAATGTGGTTTAACCCTTTTTTGTGAAATTGATAAATTTAGGGGGGAGTTTTTAAAAAACCCTGATAGTTTTGTTTTATAGGGGTTTTTATGTGATTTTGGGTTGCGGTTTCATTGACCCTCAAAGTGGTTGGTTAAAAGGGGCAATAAGGGCCCGAGTACCGACCCTTAAACCCTCAGGTTTGTTAGGGAATTTTGGGGATTTCCAACGGATGTCCCGGCGCAAAGGAGAAATTAAATTGACTCCAAAGGGCACATGGAATTTAACTGCAGCCCCCCCCTGACTTATGAGCCTGGGTGGAGGTAATCGGTCACGCAACCGCCCTATTTACTGTCAACCCCAATTTTTCCCAAAATTTTTTATCGATTTAAAACTGGTTTTTTTTCCCTTTTAAGGGGTAAAAAAACATATTTTCCATTTGCGTCTCCCCTTTTTAAATTGATTATACAGGGCTACAAAACCCTTTGGAAAAACCTGCTGTTTTTGACATAAGACCGGTGAATCCAGATGAAAAGCACGATCCCTATTGATGTCACCTGTTAAATCCCCTTTAAAACCGTATAGAATGAATTTTTTTAAGGGCCCGGGGACAATTTAGGGCTGGATTGTTTTTTGCGTGCTTCAGAGCAAGACAAAAAATTTAATTTTCCTTTGGCAGGGGATGGTAGTGGTGCCAGGTTCCCCTGGTTGGAGGGTCAAGAACGGGCCAAAGCGGGGGGGGTTTTTTTTGCCCAACATTTTTGTGGGTATCAAGGGAAGGTCCCCTCCAGCCCAGCGGGCGAATTGGTCATTTAGGGAAAAAAACAAAGGAGGATTTTTTAGCAGAGCAATCTGCCCAAAAGAATGTTTTCAGCCCGGATAATGGCCCAAAGCACCCAAAAAAGGATTTCCAGGAAGGGGTTTCCCCGAAAAAAAAAAAGGGCAGGAAATTTACTTAATGCGGGGGCCCGCCAAGTCACCCAAACTCAATCCAATTGGGGCATCTTTTGGGGGTGGATTGGGAAGAGGTTTTGGAGTAGAGCCGGAAATTGGGAGTAAAAAAGGGCCAACATCCCCGTGGGAAACCCTTTTGACACCTTTTAATCCATGCCCTGAGAATTTAGGCTGTTTTTGAGGCAAAAAGGGGGGGGCAAAAATCAAAAAATTGGAAACCCTTTTGTTTCCCCCACTAAAAAAGTTTAGGGATTTCCCTTTTTTAGTTCAGTAACTATGGGGATTTCTAAACATTTAATTTTTTTCTCTTGGGGGGACATAGCTTCGCTTTTACGACTTTTAAATTTTACCGTTGAAATGACCTGCTTGGGGCCCCCCACCCAAAGGGTTTGGGTTTGGGGGTTTAAACAGGTAAAGGCTCCGTCCCCGGGGAAACCCCCCGTTGTCCCTCCCAAAGCTTTTGAATGGGCCCGGTGATTGAGAGGGAAAAGGAGAGATTTGGGGTTTTAAAACCCCGGGTCACAAATCAGAACTAGGCAGAAAGGGGAAGAAGGGCTGGAGGATTTTGGGCCCCCTGGCTGGCGCTTCCCCCGGTTGTTTGAAGTTTTAGGGTGAAGGGTTTTTGAGGAAGACGGACGTTGGGGTCCCCCTGGTTTTTCCCCGAAACACATAAAACAAACAAAAACATTACATTTACATTTACCTTTACGTCATTTGCCAAAGCTCTTATCCAGAGCGCTTACGTTAAAGGGGTGCATACATTATTTTTTTTTTTATTATTTTTTTTTCATACTGGCCCCCCCCCTTTGGAAAAGAAAACCCCAACCCTGGCGTTTCAAAAAGCCATGCTCCTACCACTGAGTACATCCCCGCCGGGCCCTTCCCTCCCCCCACCCCGGGCGACGTGGGGGCCCAAATTTTGCGCCCCCCCCAGGGTTCCCCCCGGCCCCCGGCCCCTACGACGAGCCGGATTCGAAAACCCGGGGGGGTCTTATTGGGACAGCTGGGATCGCGATGCAGGCCCTTTGACCCCTGCGCCCCAAAGGGAAAATACCTTGCACTATTTTATTTTTTAGGTTTTCCTCTTTGGGTTTTCCTCCGGGTTTTTCCTAGTTTTCCTCTTGGGGTTTTCGTCTTGGTTATTTCCTTTCCAGTTAAACCCCCTGGTTTTCCTCCCTTTGGGGATCCCTTGGTTTTCCTCTTGGATCCCCTTGGTTTTCCTCGGTTAGCCTCCAGTTTTCCCCTAGTTAAACCCCTTAGTTTTCCCCTAGTTAGCCTCTTTTGGTTTTTCTCCTGGTTAGCCTCTTGGTTATCCTCCTGGTTAGCCTTTTTGGTTATCCTCTTGGGTTTTCCCCTTTTTGGGGATCCCCTTTGGTTTTCCTTGGTTTTCCCCCTGGGAAACCTCCTAATTTTCCTCTTGGTTTTTCCTCCCAGTTATCCTCCTGGGTTTGCCCCTTTGGTTTGCTTTGGTTTTTCCTCTTGGGACCCCCTTGGTTTCCTCTTGGTTTTTCCTCCTAGTTTTCCTCTGAAGCCACAGAAAGAGACTGAATAAATTTTCTGACCTTTCCCCATATGACATTTCCCTATGGAAAGAAGAATGATGTTGAGTGCACCAAAATAAAATAAGAGGAAAAAATCTACATCAAAGCTTTCCCTTTTTTTCAACAACCCCATCCCCAAAATGGCCGCCCTATAGGGAGTTTTGGGTGAGCCAGACTTATCTACCGTGTTAAAGCCTTTTCAGTCCCGCTCTTTTCAAATTTTAAAACCCAATTTAAACATGAAAGGGAAGGGAAAGGTTGCCCCCTATAATAACTACCCGCTAGTAAAGGGGCAATACATTAGACCAAAAATTTTTGGGGATTAAACAAACCCAAAGTCAAAAAAAATATACTGAAACATTGAAAACGATTTTATTCCTCCTCAGGGTTAGGAATCAAACAAGTTGTATCTATCCCTGCCCTCATGGATTTTCCTATGTTGGTTTTTTTTATTTTTTGATGCAGACCCCAGCAGCGCGCAGCTAACGTCAGAAGGGAAAAACCCACTAATCTTTCCCAATTTAATGGGTGATCCCCCCCCCCCGCCACCAGAGAGCAATTTTTCCTACATTTTTCAGAAATTAAAACCCCGGAAAAATTTAATAAAAGTGTGTGGTGTGAAATCCCCAAAAAAAAGGTTTGAAGCCCAAAAAAAAGCCCCATGTACCATTTTCCCCCCCCATTTTTTAGTTTTGGCTCTACGTAGTATTTGTGTAGGGGTTTTAGTGTTGGTTGGGAGGTTTTGGGATTAGTGAGGGGTAGTATTTGGACTAAACAAAAGGGCTTTTAAACCCCTTTGGAGTCATAGTGATGGGCTAACCCGGGTCAGGCTATAATAAATACAAATATCCTGAACCCCCCCTGAGCCAGCGTAGCTATAACCCCAGAAAAAGGGGAAGGGGTTTCCTTTTTTGGGGGTATCAATTTAAAAACATTCCCAGCTCAATTCCCTTTTGCCTGAATTAAATCGAGATGTTTAGTTTAAACATTCATGTTTTATTCCCTGTCCTTTTACCCCTATACTGTGGGGAAACCCCAAAAAAAAGGCTTTTTCATTTCTCCCCGCCTTCTTTATGGGAAAATTTTAAGCGGGGGAGAGCACGGGGGGGGAAAAATTTATGCATTTGTATTGTGAAAAGGGAGGAAAACCCATTGGGGCTAAAGAAAAGATTGATGGAGATTTTTGTTTTTTTTAAACATTTGAACAACGGCTGGCCCCGGGCCCTATTTTTCATGTTCGTGGGGCAAATAAAGTCCCGGGTCCCCCAAATAAAGTTTTTACAGGGGTAATCTAGTGCGCTACAGTTACTCTACAAAAAAATTATCTCATGGTAAAAAAGGGGTCTTTTCCCCATTTGGGGCCCAGGGAAAACCCGCCCCAATGGGGAACTCTCATTCATAGCAGTTTAACACAGTGGGGTGAGAAACCCAAAAACCGTATTCCTTTATCCATTGAAAGGTGCAAATCCCAAGGGTTTTTCAATATAAATCAGTCCAATTTTTTTTTTTTCATACTGTAATTTTTTTTTTTTTCAAATTTAAATACAAAGCAAAACAGTTGGGCCCGACATCCCCCTAAATTTGGGAAAATTTCTTTTTAAATTTAAAACATGACAAAAAACAACAATAGACAATAAATGCAACAATAAGCAGTTACAAAAAGACAAAATGAAAACAATTTAAAACACAACATGACAACAATAAGACAACAACATGACAACAATAAGACAACAACATGACAACAATAAGACAACAACATGACAACAATAAGACAAAAATATTACAACCAAAAGGGCAAAAAAATAAAGTTACAAAACAAAAACAATATGACAAATTAAATAAACAACAACAATACAACAATATGAAAACCCAAAAAAAAACAGTAAAACAACAAAAAGAATTACAAAAACCCTTTAATTTTTATAAAACAGAGTCCACAACGTCTCAATCCAAAAAAAACCCCCCAAAAAACCCAAAACTTTGAGAAAACTTTTTTGTTTTGGTGTTTTTTTTGTATCTCCAGAAACAAAGGAGGAGGGGGACTTCCCCCTTCTGTGGGCTATTTTTTTTGTCAGCCCCATTCCAAACATCCAGCGTTGTCCCCAAAAGGGGTGATTTTTAAAAAAAGTCTTTTAGCAGGGGAAGGGGAGCAAAATTTGGGGGGGGTTCAAAGCCCTCTAATAAAAGACAGTTGAAGTCGAAAATTTTTCATACACCCTTTGCCAAATACATTTAAAACCCGTTTTTTCCCCCTTTCCCGACATTTAAACCACAAAAAAAATCCCTGTTTTTTGGGAAAATTTGGATCACCACTTATTTTAAAAAAGTAAAAGTCAGAAAATTGTAGAGAAATTATTTTTTTCAGTTTTTTTTCTTTTAAACACATTTCCCCTGGGGGCAGGGAAATTTAAAATACACTCAATTAAAAAATTTTACATTTTCCCCCTTTAAAATTTTTTAACCCTTTGGGGCCCAAACGTTTCGGGTAGCCTTCCCCAAACTTCCCACAATTTAAATTTGGGGGAATTTTTGGCCCCCTTTCCCCCAAAAGAAACGGTGTAACTGAGTCGGTTTTTAAGGGCCCCCTTGTCGCAACGCTTTTTAGTTTTGCCCCCAAATGTTCTATAAAGGGTTGAGGCCCCGGGGTTTTTGGGGCAAAGGCCACTCCAATTTCCTTTACTTGTTTTTTCCTTTAAACCATTTTGCCCCCAAATTTTGGGAAATTTTGCTTTGGGGGCATTGTCCCCTTTGGGAAAACAAAATTTCGACCAAAACTTTAATTTTCCCGATGGGTGTTTGAGAGGGTTTCTTCAATATATCCCCCATAATTTCCCCCCTCATGATGTTTTCTATTTTTTTGAAGTGCCCCAGTCCCCCGCAGCCCAAAACACCGGGCCCCAGCCTGTGCTGCCCCCCCCACGTGCTTCAAAGGTTTTGGGAAAGTTTTTCTTTGGGTTGCAAGCGTTCCCCCTTTTTTTTCCCAAAAATAACGATGATCATTTTGGCCAAAAAGTTCTAATTTTTTTTTCATCAGACCCGAGGGGGATTTTTCAAAAAAAACGATCTTTGGGCCCCAAATGTGCAGTTCAAACCCAGTCTTGGGTTTTTTTTTTTTTTGGCGGGGTTTTGGGGCAGTGGTTTTCCTTTCTGAGGGACCCTTTAGGGTTTGTGTATTTGGGGCTCGTTTTTACTGGGATTAGATAATTTTGGGACCTATTTTCCTTTCCCGCATCTTTAAAAAGGTCTTTTGGTGTTTTTTCTGGGTTTTATTTTCACTTTCACACCAAATTTCATTCATCTCTAGGAACAAAACGCGTCTCCTTTCCCGAAATGTATGACCGGGCTGCGGGTCCCCTGGGTTTTTACTTGTGTACTATTGTTTGTACAGTGAAAAATGGGGACCCTTTAGGCGTTTGGAAAATTTTCCCGGATGAACCAGACTTTTGGAGGGTCTACAATTTTTTTTCCCGAGTTTTTTGGATTTTTTTTGATTTTCCCCGATGCAACAAAGAGGCACGAGTTTTTTAAAGGGAGGCCTTTAAATAACCACAGGTACCCTCAAGGGACCCCAAATTTTGGGCCCAAATTTCCCATGAAGCTTCGAAAGCCATTGGGAAAAATTTTTTTGGAAATTTTTAAAACTGGTTTTAAAAGGCCCCACTCAACTTAGGGTATGTAAAATTTGACCCACTGGAATTGGATTTTCAGTGAATTTTAAAAAGAACTAATCTTTCGAACAATTTTTGGAAAAATGACTTTTGTAAAGCACAAGGGAGATTCCTAACCGACTTGCCAAAACTATAGTTTGTTAACAAAAATTTTTGGAGGGTTTGAAAACGAGTTTTAATGATTCAACCTAAATGTATTTTAAAAAACCAACTTTTTAAAAAAAAAAACCTTTTTAATACCAATTTAAAAAACTTTTCCCAAAAGCAATAAGAAGGGGCAGGCCCAAAATAGAGTTAACCCAAACCCTCGAGACATAAAATCGTCCCAAAGTGGGGGGACCCGGGCGTAAAATTTTTGTCATTTGGTTTTTGGGGTAATGAAGGGAATGGCCCGCCCGTTTTACACTCCAAAAAAACTGTGGCTATTTAGTTGTTTTTTTTTCATTTTTGTAAAAATTATTTTGTAACTTTTTTGTACATAAAGGTTCGCTAAAAGTGTCTTTGACCCAAATGGACCAAAGAACCGCGATTACCCCCGAAAGGGGAAATTTTTTTTAAAGAGTTTAAATTGAAAGGGTATACTGCTTTTCGAGGGCCCGGCCCCAAACCCCGTCATTTTTCGTGAAGAAAAGACGAGAAAAAGTGGGGGAGGTCGGGGTGCCTTTTGAGAATTCTTTGGGTGGGGAGTAAACATCCCCTACCATCCGTTCTTTTTGGCCAAAGTGCAATCATTTGGGAAAAAAAAAATATTCCCCGGGACATTAAAACTTTTAAAATGGTTTTACGATCGTGGCGAATGACACAAAGGATAATATAGAGTGGCCGGGGTTTTTCCCGGGGGCAGGACAGAGCAGACCTTTTTTTAAAACAGGGGCGGGGGGGTGTTTCTATTTGTCAATAAACCCGTTTTCGCGAAAGGTTTAAAATTTAAAAAAGTCCCCCGAGGTAGCTCGCCCGGGTAAGTACCCATGATAAGCTGTAGACCACACTTCCCACAAAGAGAGTTTTCATTATTTATTTTTGCCGTCTTTTTACCACCACAAAACCCATTTTGCACTAAGACCCCACTTCCCCGGGTAAAGGGGCCCAAAGGCAAACAAGAAAAGCTCATCCAAACGGGGCGCTCCAAAGGGGGGACTTTTAAAGCAGGAAAAATTAAATTTGTTTTTCTGAATTTCTAAAACCCCATGCACATGCAACCCGAGGAAAAAAAACTCTGACCCCCTTTATCCACAAACCCGGAAAGCATAAAAAATTTTTCCCTCGCCCCCATTTTTTAAAAAACGACCATAGTTTATCCTCCGATTCCTGTTACAAGAAAAAACGAAAGCAGGAAGTCCCCCTGACTAGCTCAATACGGAAGTGGCAGGGTGATGCGGATTCTACGCTACAGGGTATTTTTCTAGCACAGGAATGGGAAAATGTTCCCGGATTTTTTCTAAGGGGTTGAGGGGACCCATCAGTCATTTGGCTTTCCCCCATAAATTTTCGACAGCATCCCCACATGAAGTATAATATCCCAAACCCGAAACCTGGATTTTTAGGGAACACCTCCGGTAAAAGGTTTCCCCCTTTTTTAAAAAACCAGTACGGTTGAAAAAATTGGGAAATAGAAATCCTAATTTGGAAGGGTGTTTAAAAGAAATGGGGGGGTATTTAAAAGATTTAAGGTGGGGCTAATAACAAAAACCAAAAAATAATAACAAAGATAGCTAATTTAAAGTAACCCTACTGTGTCCCTAAAAAGTATATAGGGTAGTTTTGGGGCCTTTTTGGGGAAAGGGCCCCGTTTTTGAAAGATTGGGGTTTAGAAGCAAACCGGATGGCCCTCATGAAAATGATCGGAGAGGGAGAGTAGAAGATTTTAGGAGCAAAAAAAAAAAATAAAGATATATAAATTTTAATAAAAAATATTTTATAAATATATATTATATAAAGTGGTAAAATATATAAAATAATATATAATATATATATATATATAATTATATATATTAAAAATATAATTTTATATATTATATTTATTTTAAAATTAAAACCCGTCCTAAGGTTTTAGATAGTAAGTATAGACCGGAAGTAGAGGCCCGGGGGTTGGTTTTTTCAACCCAATTTTCTCCCCGGGAGGGGAAAAGGGGGTGGGGTTGAAAAATAAAAAGGGAATAATATTATAAAAAAAAAAAAACAGGGGGTTGGAAATGATGCAGACAAAAACATTTTTTAGAAATAACAAAACTAAACTGCAATATTAAAGCTGATCCATCCCCCCCCCCCAAAAAAAAAAAATAATATAAATATATATCAAAAAAAAAAAAAAAAAAAAACATAAGGGGCTGCCGTTTCAAGGGGGGGACCCCCGATCCCGGGGGGGGGATAAAAAAATCCCGCTAAAGCCCCCAGGGCTACCCTCAAAAAATGGCAAAACTTCAAACAGGTTTAAAAATTGAATCCTACTACACCGGCTCTGATGCCCTTTTTTGGGTTTGGAAGGGTTTAAAACCCATTTCGAATACAAAAGGGGAAAACCCCGCCCGGGGCTGCCCCCGTGACGCAAGCCCACCAGAAAAAGCTAAATTCATTTTTATGTTCCCCCTTTGAGGCAAGCAAAACGAGCATGCATGAGAGGCCCCCAGCCCGTTTGGGGTGAAGTGGAAATTGACAAGACCCTTTAAAAAGGTCAACATTCGGGAAAAACCATGGGGCCAACCGGGTTTCCAGGGCGTGTAATAAAAGCATGGGGGGGGGCCAAGGCAAGGCTTAAAGCATTTTTTAAAAACCCCTCCCTGACTGGTTGTAAACCTACATGTTTTTTAAGCAGACCACAATAGTCCCCGTGCACAAGGAATTTTAAGGAACCTTTCCCCAAATTATTAAACCCCCCCGTAGCATCAGTCAGTCCAGGCCCTTTTTAAAATGGTCATGGGTCACATCAACACATCCCTCCCGGGTACCCAGACCCCCCTCCAATTCGCATATCACCCCAAAAATCACAAATTTACGCAATCTCAATCGCACTCCCCACTGCCCTTTAAAACCCCGGACAAAGGGGAAAAAAATGTGAGAATGGGGTTTATTGACTACACTCAGTGTTCAACACCATAGTCCCCAAAAGCTCATCACTAAGCTAAAGGCCCCGGGGCTGAAAACCTCCCCCAAAAGATCTTGGGCTTCCTGATGGGCCCCCCCAAAGGGGGAAGGGTTTGGGAAAAACCCCGCCACGTGATCCTTTAACCCTGGGGGGCCCCCCAGGGGTTTTTGCTTTGTCCCCCCCCCGTACCCCTGTTCACCCCACGACAGCGTGGGCCCAAAAACACTTTCCGAAAAAAACCCTTTATTCCCTTTTCTGAGACCCAAAAAGTGGTAGGCCGAAACAAGACAACAATTAGACCCGCCATACGGAGGAGGTGAGGAAACTGGCATTGGGGGGTGCCAGGCAAAAAACTTCTCCCTCAATTTAGCAAGACAAAGGGTGAATCGTGGACTACAGGAAAAGGGGGGGCCGAACAGGCCCCCATTAAAATTGACGGGGGTGTATTTTGGGAAGGGTTTAGAGCTTCAAGTTCCTTTTTGGGGCCCCATCACCAACAAAAATCATGTCCAAACACAAAACAGTCGGAAGGGGCAGACAAACACCTTTCCCCCCCCAGGGGACTGAAAAAAATTTGGGATGGGGGCCCCAGATCCTCAAAAAAAAGGTTTAAAACCCAAAACTCACCATCGGAGCTTTCCCGACCCGGGTTTCAACCCCGGGTATGCTGCAAAAAACGCTTTATTATCTATGCATAAATAAATTTTTCCCCTACCTTCTGTACAAAACCTTGACTAACCCCTTTTCCTTGACTCCTTTCCCGGGACCCCGGGATATAGCCCGTTTTGTTATTTTATTGTGTTACTTTTTATTTTTTATTTTTAACTCCTCCCCCTTTTTCCCCCTCTCCCCCCCTCTCCCCCCTTCATCCCCTCCTAACGCTCTTCTCCTCCCCTTCCCCTCTTCCTCCCTCCCCACCCCCTTTCGCTCCCTCTCTTCATTTCCCCGCCCTTTCATCTCCTCTCCCCATACCCCCTTAAGGGGCAAAAACACCCTACTGAGGGGTTTATGAGACATCCCTGGGCGGCCCAAAACCATACCTATCGCCCGGGGAGATTGACATTTACGATTTGGTGGAGTTTAGCAAACAGTCTGGCTCAATTTCTACATCCAAACATGCCGAGACACGAACACACCACAAAATGCACGACACGCACACAAAAAAACACACACAACACACACCACACACCACACCCCACCCCACACACACACACACACCCCGTGTCGTCGGGGCGGTGTCGAAAAGGCCAGAAAATTTTGACTTATGGGCTTTAAAAGCCTGTTTGGAAGCAATACCCCTATGGAGTGTCTTTTCTGTCGGGTCCCTCCTTCCCCCCCCAGTCCTTCCTTCCTTTCTTTCTCTCATCTCTCTCTCCTCTCTTTCTCTCCTTCTCTCTCTCTTCCCTCTCTCTTGCTCTCTCTCTCTCTCTCTCTCTTTCTCTCCTTTTCTTCTCTCTCTCTCTCCCCTTTCTCTCTCTTTTCCCCTCTCTCCTTGTCTCTGTCTTCTCCCCTTTCTCGGGCCTCCTTTCTCTCTCTTCCTCTCCTCCCCTTCTTCTCTCTCTTTTTCTCTGGCTCTCCTCTCCCCTTCTCTCTCTCTCTCTCTCTTCTCCCCCTCTCCCTTCTCTCTTCTCTCTCTCCTCTCTTTGCTTTTATCATGAAAATTTTTTAAAAGCGTTGTTACGAGGCTAATTTTGAGCAGTTGTCACCTGTGTTGTCTGATGGGGTTTGGGGTGCTGAGGGCCTGACCGGCAGTCCAATGGGGAGGAGTGGGGGGGCTGATCCCAAAATGGCACTCTATTCCCACTACACCTTTTTTGACCAAGCACTAGGACTCTGGTCAAAATAGTGCACTATAAGGGGGGGTTACATCGGGGGCCAGCCCGGACTCGCCCCAAAAGCCCCTCTCCACCTCCCCTTTTTCTCATTGTATTTTACTTTTTTACCCTTTCCCCTCTCCACCCTTTTCTTTGGGTTTCCCACTGCTCAGAAAATGTCCCAAAATTTAAAGGGTGAGGTCGATTTGGGAAGGTGGGGGTTGAATTTAGGGGAGTGGAGGGGGAGAGGAAGGGGGGAAAAGGAAAGGGAGAAGGGAAAAGAGAGAGGAATAGAGGAAGAGAAATAAGAGAGAGAGAAAGAGGAGTCTACTTTCCCCATAAGACAAAGTAGTGACAAATGTAAATTTTTTTAAAAAAATTACGTAGACGACCCCGTATTCAAAAAAACCCTTTGAAATAAAAGAGAAGGGAGAGATATCATTTCTTAAAAGCAGATTCTTACATTTCCTAATCAAAAAACAATGTAAGCAAATTCAATTGGTTTTTTCCCAAAATTACCGTACAAAGATCACGTATTCCCCGCAACCCAAAATAAAAAAACAAACCAAAAAAAAGGCAAATTTTCTCTGCTTTTTTGTTTTTAAAAAAGTTAGGGAAAAACTTTTGGGGGTAAAAAAAAAACAAACTTTAAAAACCCATGACACAAAAAACAGTGTGGGGGAAAAATTTGGCAAAAAAACCACTTTTTTCCACGGGGCCGGGGGTGGGGACGGGGTGCAGCTTAAGCCCCACCCTTTTAAACTTATTTTTAAAACGAATTGGGGGGCACTAAACTCTCAGCCCCCGCCTCACCCTACTAGAACTAAAGTAAAAACCCCTTACTTTTGATGTGATCTGGCTTTTTTCCCCCAACCAGAAGGGCTCAGCAGCCCCCATATCTACTGCACAGATTATTAATTTGGCCCTGACGAAAAATCTCAGTAAGAAAAAATAATTGGTTCCAAAAAAAAATCCTTTTGGACCCCAAAATACAAATTTTCTAGCACTGTTCCCCAAACCCAAAAAAATATACCACCTTTGGCCCAAACTCACGCCAAGGTAATTCCACAAAAATGTGAAGTTGGAAAACAGGGAAAAGGGGCCCTTTTATGCCCTCAAAAGGAACAAAAATTTGACATACAATTGGGTTTTTCAAAAAAAGCTTGAATCATTTTTGAAACCCCCTTGCCCCTTATGGTTGGGAGGTCTGGGGTCTGTCACCAAACCAAAAAAATTCCAAAGGGACAAAAACCAATTTAGACTGCTCAGAATCTACAAAAACAAAATCTTTCCCTGTACAAATTAAAAAACCAAAAAAGCAAGCAGAGTAAATTAGGGAATCCCCGGGAATTATCAAAAAACCAAAAAAAAAACTGTAAAATTTTCAACCCCCTAAAAAGGGGCAAATTTCCCCAAACCCTTTAAAACAAAGCCATCACCACAGAGAGATTACCTCCTAAGAAAACCCGTCCGGGGGTCGTTCACAACCAAAAAGACCCCCCCAGAGCCCCCGGCAGCAACCAATTTAAACCCAACCAATCATGAGAAAAAAAAAAAATAAATTTCTTGACCATTTGGAAAAAAATTAAAAAAACTGTGCAAACTAGAAGGTATTTGCCCTAAAAACAGAAGTACACAGGGGCAAAATATTGCCCACGTGACTGACCCCAAATTTTAGGAAAAAGTTTTGATTTTGTACGACTCTGAGCAACCCTTGCTAAGAAGCCCCCGCCCCGCAGACCCCTCAAAGAAGCGGCTTTTGCACATCCCCCAAAAAATGAGGGGTGAGTGCAATTCCAACCCCTCCAAATGTATACCATATTAAGACACATTTTCCCCTCGAACACAGATCCAAAACGAATTCAAAAACAAATAAATTTTTGGAACCCCCATTTTTTGGGTGAAATAAAAGGTCCACACAGCGCAAAATTTGGACCTGTTGCCAAAAGGGAAAAAGGGAACCAGTGAAAACAAACCCAGTAAATAAAACCCATTTTATTTTTATTTTTTCCCTTTGTATTTTTAACTAGGACAAAATATGACATTTGAAATGCTTATTTTGGGAACTTTTGTGATGGTGCACGTTTTTATGAGCTTCTACGCGCATCGGGAAAGCAACAATGAAGCATGCATGAAGCACATTTTTCCGGAGATGGGATCACGCTGCCGTCCCAAAATTTTAAAGACCTTTAAACAGGTCACATTCATAATTTTAGTTTGCCGACGACAAACGGGGGTACCTATCAGGGAAACGATAAGACGCCATAGGGACGAGGTCAGAGACCTGGGGTGTGGTGCCAGGACAACAACCTCCCCCCAAACGTGATCAGACAAAGGAGATGACCGGGGCTACGGAAAAGCGGGGCCCCGAGCATGCCCCCTTCTCATTGACGGGCTTTAGGGACGGGTGGAGTTTAAAGGTCCTTGGTGCCCACATCAAAAAAAAACTACAGGTCCAAAACACTGAGACAGTGTAAAGGGGGAGAAAAAGCCATCCCCTCAGGAACTAAAAGACATGGCCTGGGCGTCAGACCCTAAAAAAAATTCAGCTGTCCACGGAGCATTGGGGGTTGCACCCCCGCCTGGTATGGAACAAATTTGGCCTCCGACCGAAAGGGCGCTTAGAGGTAGGAGGGCCCCAGTACTCTCAAAAGGGGGAACCCCCAAAAATTTGCAGAGCTCGGGCCACCCTTCATAAATGTTTCTTTTTTGCTACCCCCGGCAAGGGGTTCCCGGGAGGCCAGTCTAGGTCCAAAGGTTTCAACAGCTTCTACCCCCCAACCATAAGATGTAAACAGCAAATTTTAAAAAGGCCACCCGGGGGGCTATTTGCTTTAAAAATTTTCTCTTATAAAATGCTTGTTGGTTAAGGCTTGCAAATAAACATTTCACGGTAAGGCACACCTATTGTATCAAATTTTATTTTATTTTACGTTTTTTTTTAAATTTTTTTTACTTTGTTTTTTATTTTACTTTCTTTGGGAAAAGTAAACTATTTTTCCATGTCAAAAGCCCTTAAAATTTAAATTTATTGAATTTTATAACTGTATTTTCGATGTGTTGACGAGGCTTTTGGGAGGGGGTCAAACCACCCCGTTAAAGACCTTGGGCCCGATCCATTAACAAAGGGCCGTTCACGTTACGTGGTGATCAGAGTTTGGTTTTTGTGTGAGAAGTAGTATTACCAATGAATACACAATACAAATTGCCTTTTTTGCCTGTAAAAAGGGGAATTCCTGTTTGGTTGGTAAAAAAAAACAAATTTTTGGCTTACAGTACAGTTGAATCTTCCAAAAAAAGCTGTAATGTTAAACAAAATGGAAAAACATTAAATGCTTCTCCTGAACCTTTTCCTTTTCAAAACCCTTCTAAAGGGTTTCCTTCCCGTTTAGTCCCCCGTTAGCTCCTTTTTCCCTTTTGTTGTTTCCTTTTCCCCAACAGTCGGTGGACTGTACACTCTAAAGATTTGGGGTTACTAGGGTTCTTCTAAGATCCTTTAAGTTCTTTGAAGAACCTTAGGGTTTTTGGGCCGGGAAATTGGTTTTTCCCAAAAACCCCATAAAAGGTGGGTTCATCGGGGGAACCTCCGTATTTGGTGGGGGTTTTTGCGGGAACCTAATCCCCAAACTGAAACATTTGGATTTGAATTTCAAAGGACAGCAGATTAGCCTTTAAAACTAATTTTTAAAGATCTCTCAATTAAAGGGTAAGGTTTTGTCCCTTGTGTGATCTAAATTGACATTGTTTTTGGCACCATCACTTTCATATTTGTGAAATTTTCAAAAACATGGTTTTTAATCACAAAGAGGTAGAAATGTGGGTATAAAAATATGTTGAAGGCTACTGATTGGGTGCAGATTGAATGCTCATTTTGTGCTGTGTCCCGCGGTGTACAGACGGAGGGATACAAGGTTGCAAATTGGGTTTTTCAGATCCGTGTACCTCCTCCTCCCTTACCTCTTCAACCCCTGGGCCCCTTTCATTATGGACAGGGATTTTATGAAAACCCTTATCAAAAATTTTTTTTTTTATTCCATTTACCACAAAAAACCCAAGGGTTTAAAAACGTCGTGTGCATGTTTTTTTTAAACATTTTTAATGTGCGGTATGAGGATACAAAAGGGAGGACGAGCGCAAATCAACAATTAAGCTTTCTTAAAAAAGAGGAATTAAAAAAGATGAGAACACACAAGCAAACAAAAACACCAACACCTACAACCCGTCCAGGGGTAATAGGGGGGAGTGAGGATGATGAGGGGCAGGTGCGCTGGAGGTGATTAGGGCGTTGGGGGTTTCCCTTCCTGTTTGCCCGGGGGGTGCGCTCAACGGTTTTGGCTCAGTAGACCGTCAATCGAGGCCGGAGGGGGGCAACGGGGGGAGACGAAATAAAAGTCCATTTTTTTATTTCCCCTTCCCCTCCCCACAAACCCTGTTAAAATTAAAAAAGACCTTTTCGATCACCATACAGCACACCCTAGCCAAAATCATTTGGCTATGGATACGGAGAAAACAAAACTTAATCAAAACCGAGGAAATCACTTTGGGCTTGGGCTCTGCGGGAGTTGACATAATTTGTTTCTTATTTGCTTTTCCCCTAAAAACATAAAAAACCTGACCCCTAAAATTTTGTTATTGTTTTTATTGTGTCGATTACTATAAAGGGGGGGGGGGAGAATTCAGAAATCAACCCCCAAAAAGGGTTTTTCAAAGGGTTTTTTGAGGATCCTTAAAAAAGTTCTTTGAAAACCCTTTTTTTAAAAGGGGGCTTTTCCAACAATAGTGTTCCCCACAGTTTTTAATTTTTAAGACCCCAAAGGATCCCCCAAAAAACATTTATTTTAGGTGTATACCAGAACCAATGGCTCTAGGTCACTATACTGTCAATACAGAAAGAATTTTTGCGTTTATCAAACTGGAACAAAAGTTAAAAGTGTCCTTGCTTCCTTTTTTTTTTTTTATCTGTATTTTATTTCAGTCCCTCGAGAGGACAAATTTGACAATTCCTCTTCCCGAAGAGACAAGAACAGAACCCTGGACAGTGCCCTCTTCCTCAGAGAGAGACATAGAAAAAACCCCGGGCGTGCCCTCTTCCTCAAGGACATAGAAAGAACCCGGACGGGGCCCCTTCCCCCGGAGAGACATGAAAAAGAACCCTGGACAGTGCCCCTTCCTCAGAAGAATGACAGAACCCCACAGTGCCCTCTCCTAGGAGGCATAGAACGAACCCGGGCATTCCCTTTCCTCAGAGAGAGACAAAACAGAAAACCCCGGACGTTCCCTTTCCTCAGAGAGAATAGAACAAACCCGGACAGTTCCCCCTTCCTCAAGGAGACATAACAGACCCGGACAGCCCCCCTTTCCTCAAGAGACTAGAAAAGAACCCCGGCAGTTCCCCCTTCCTCAGGGCATAGAACAAACCCTGGGCGTTCCCCCTTTCCCAGAGGCTAGAAAAAGAACCCTGGACAGTCCCTCTTTCCCAAGGGACCAAACATAAGCTTTCTAAAATGGGGAAAACCCTTTCATTTCCTGACCCAAATTTAAATTTGGGGGGGTTCTTTTCCCCAATATTCTTTGTTTGACTGAATATATTTCTTCCCCATATATTCTGGTTTGACTGAATAGTCTTTTCTTCCTATCCCATTATTCTGTGTTTTTATTGAATACTCTTCTCTTCCCCATAATTACTGTGTTTGCTTTATAGTCTTCTCTTCCCTTCCCCAAGATATTACTGTGTTTGACTGAAAAGTCTTCTCTTCCATCCCCCAGATATTACTGTTTTTTGACTGAAAACTCCTTTCCTATCCCCCAATATTACTGTGTTTTTTCTGAATATCTTCTCTTCCCCCCTTTTTACGTGTTTGATGAAATCTTCTCTTCCCCTCCCCCAATATCCTGCGTTTGATGATAGTTTTTCTTTCCCATCCCCAGATTTACGTGTTTGACTGAAAATCTTTCTTTTTATCCCCCAAAATTACGTGTTTTACTGAAAAGCTTTTCCTTTCCTATCCCCCAAATTTCTGTGTTTTATGAATAGTCTTCTCTTCCTATCCCCAGATATTACGTATTTGACTGAATATCTTCTCTTCCTATCCCCCAATATTACTGTGTTTGACTGAATAGTCTTCTTTTTCCACCCCCGATATTACTGTTTGACTGAATAGTCTCCCCTTCCTATCCCCCAGATATTACTGTGTTTTATGAAAAGTCTTCTTTCCTATCCCCAAATTTACTGTGTTTGACTGAATGCTTTCTTCTATCCCCCCCGATATTTCGTTTTTACTGAATAGTCTTCTCTTCTATCCCCCAGTATTACTGCGTTTGATGAAAGTCTTCTCTTCCTACCCCCCGAATTACTGTGTTTGACTGAAAAGCTTTCTTCCTATCCCCCGTATTACGTGTTTTTAATGAAAAATCTTCTCTTCCTATCCCCCCGATATTTCTGTTTTGACTGAAAAGTCTTCTCTTCCTAAAACCCCAGAATTTCTGGTTTGACGAAAAGTCTTCTCTTCCCATCCCCCCGAATTCGTTTGACTGAATAGTCTTCTTTTCCTACCCCCGATATTCTGGTTTGAGAATAGTCTTTCTTCCCCATCCCCCAGTATTCTGTTTGACTGAAAAGTTTTTCTTTATCCCCCCCGATATTACTGTGTTTTTACTGAATAGTTTTCTTCCTTCCCCCCGATATTCTGGTTTTACTGAATAGTTTCTCTTCCTATCCCCCAGATATTTCGTGTTTTACTGAAAATGTCCCTTTTTCCCATCCCCCAGATATTACTGTGTTTGACTGAATATCTTCTTTCTATCCCCCAGATTTTGTGTTTGATGAATAGTCTTCCTTTTTATCCCCCAATTTTTTACGGTTTGATGAATAGTCCCCTTCTCTTCCTATCCCCCCGATATTTCTGTGTTTGACGAAAAGTCTTCCTTCCATCCCCCCGATTACTGTGTTTGACTGAAAAAGTCTTTTCTTCCTACCCCCGATATTATGTGTTTTTACTGAATGTCTTCCTTCCCATCCCCCCGATTTACTGTGTTTGACTGAATTCTTTTTCCTATCCCCCCGATATTACGTGTTTAAAATGAATAGTCTTCTCTTCCCATCCCCCCAAAATTACTTGTTTGATGAAAATCTTCTCTTCCTATCCCCCAGATATTACTGTGTTTAACTGAATAGTTTTCTCTTCCCCTCCCCCGATATTACGGGTTTTTTACGAATAGTCTTCTCTTCCCTTCCCCCCAAAATTACGTTTGACTGAATAGTCTCTCTTCCTTCCCCCCGATATTTTGTTTGACTGAAAAGTCTCCACTTCCTTCCCCCAGATATTACTGTGTTTTACTGAAAAGTCTTCTCTTCCCATCCCCCCCAGTATTTCTGTTTTTATGAATAGTCTTCTCTTCCTATCCCCCCTATTACTGTTTGACTGAATAGTCTTCTCTTCCTATCCCCCAAAATTTTTGTGTTTACTGAAAAAAGTCTTCTCTTCCCCCGATTTACTTTTTTGACTGAAAAAGTCTTTTCTTCCTATCCCCCCAATTTTTCCCCTTTTTTGGCCCCTTTCTCTCTTCCCCAGATATTACTGTGTTTGATGAATAGCCCCCTTCCCCCTTCCCCCAGATTTACTGTTTTTGGGCTGAATAGTCTTTTTCTTCCCCGACTTCTGGTTTGACTGATAGTATTTTCCTTCCTATCCCCAGATTACTGTTTTGAAAAGAAAAGCACTGTTCCTTCCTCCAGAATCCCATGATTAAAGGCGAACAACAGATAGAGTAAATGTTTTGCTATTACGCCCTGGGGGAGCCGGGTTATTTTTTGTGCAGGCCAGAGAAGAGAAAATGTTTAGGATCAATCTATTTAGCTTTGATACTTTTTAAATTTCCTTTTCACATCAAGGTTTTTTCTTCGCCTGGTCCCCAAATGGGACCTTTTTTTCCCCTTGGGAATCTGGTTTAAAAATGTGCCTAGAAAAGGTAGGGGGCCTTTTTTCTGGGTTTAAAATGGCACTAGAAATGAATGGTGCCATTCCGGTCTAAAAATAGCACAGAAATGGAATAGGGTGCCATTTTGGGACACATTTTTTTATTGTGTTGACGGCAATGCACCTCTTTCCCGTGATGTTATCATAGTTTCCCTCCCCCCAAATAGCTTGGGTAGGATAATTTATTTTTTTTAACAAATGCAGGTGTGGCAATTTCTTTAAAAAAGCAATTACACTGTTGGGTTAAAATCCTTCTTTGTCAGTTTTCTTTATTATGGGATAATTTTCTATTTTAAGACTACTTTGAAATGGAAATTTTAAAACACCTTAGCCAATCTTTAAACTCATTTTTTTCTCAATCCGAAAGTAATCCTAATTAAAAAACCCCGTCTTTGGGCAAAAGTTAGGATCCCACTTTATTTTTTAAAAATGTGAAAATCGAATAATAGTAGAAGAATTTTTTTTCAGCTTTTATTTTTTCATCACATCCCAGGGGTCGAATTTTCATACACTCAATTTGTTTTGGTACATTGCCTTTTAAAATTTTTTAACTTGGGTCAAAATTTCGGGTACCCTTCCCCAAGCTTACAAAATTTGGGTGAAAATTTTGGCCCCTTCCCCTTTTCAGAGCGGTGTAACGAGTCAGGTTTTAGGCCTCCTTTCTCGCCACGTTTTTCAGTTCTCCCAAAAATGTTTTATAGGATTGAGGTCAGGCTTTGTTGGCCACCAATCCCTTGATTTTGTTGTCCAAAACCTTTTTTACCACAACTTTGAATCTGTTTTGGGTCTTGTTCTTTGGAAGCCCCCTTTGCGCCCAAAGATTTAACCCCCTGATGATGTCTTAGTGTAGCTTAAATAATGCACTAATTTTCCTTCCTCATGACCCACCACCCCTCCTGCAGCAATGATGCTGCCACCCCTGTGCTTCCGGGTTGGGGAGGGTTTTCTTCGGTTTGCAAGTCCCCCCCCAAAATGGTTTTGATATAATTTAAAATAGGTTTTTCTTACATCTTTACATTTTTACAGGAATAAAAGACGTGATGAAAAAATAAAAATTTAAAATGACCCCTGCAACACAAAACATCTACAATGATACATGAACAAAAATATAAACGCAAAAATGTAAGTTTTGGGCCCATGTTTCAGGGAATTAAAAGACCCCAAAAAATTTTCCATACCCAAAAAAAAGTTATTTCTCTAAATGTTGATACACTTTTGTTTACACCCCTTTTTAGTGAGCATTTCTCCATTCCCAAAAATAATCCACCCCCCTGACAGGTGTGGCTTCAAAAAGCTGATTAAATGCAGATTTTAAACCAATGCACCTTGTGCTGGGGAAAACAAAGGCCACTAAAAATGTGCAGTTTTGTACAAACCAAAATGTCACAGATGCTCAAGTTTTGAGGGGCGTGCAATGGCATGCTGCGCAAAACCACCAAACTGTTCCAAGAACGACTGTTCATTTCTTACCAAAAGCCCCTCCAACGTCTTTTAAAAATTTTGGTTAGCCCAACTGGCTCAACCACAGCCCAAGAATGGGTCGTGGGCTAGTGTTTGCTGGTCAACTTTTTAAAACGATTTTCCCCAGGGTGGAGTGGGGTTATGCTATGGGCGGCATAAGCTGGGAAACGCCCAATTGCATTTTATTGATGTAATTTAATGCATGAGATACCGTGACGGATCCGAGGCCTTGTCTGACATTTACCCCGCCATCACCTTTTTGGATAGAGCTAGAATGCAGTTTTTCTTTTAATGTTTTTTTACATTTAGCAGCCCTCTTATCCAGAGCAACTACAGTTAGTGAGTGCATACTTTAAATTTTTTTCATACCCCCCCCATGGGAATCGAACCCACAACCCTGGCATTGCAAACCCCATGCTCTACCACTGAGCTACTCCCCCCGGCCATTCCTCCCCTCCCTGGACGCGCTGGCCAATTTTGCGCCGCCCCAGGGCCCCCGGTCGGGCCGGCACGCAGAGCCTGGATTTGAACCATGCCTGCGATGCAGTCCTTTAAACCACGCGTCCTCGGAGGTGGGGAACATTGGGAACTTGCCTTTTTAAATTTTCCAAACACGCGTTGCGAACTTCCACGATCAGTTGAGAAGAGCCCTAGGGTTTGTTTTGGGGTGTGTCCCAATGGGACCCTATTTCCAAAAATTGGTCACTACTTTTACCAGGGCCCTAGTTTGGGTTTAAAAAATATCACAAGTAGGCACTAAAGGGGAAAAAGGGGGCCATTGGGGGATCCATCCTATTATTTTTTCTGCTACGTTCTGCTACTGTTCGTTTTCAAAAAACCAAGGCTTTTCAAAGTAAATTAAAAAAATGTTTTTTTTCTGAAAAAATTTAATTGCACTCCATTGTTTATTGTTCGGCCCCTCTGCTGGTAGCTCTCTCTTGCCTCTCCCCCCCCTCTGTTTGTCCTTTTATTGAGGAGGAAATCTGGGTTGCGGGAGTCAGGTTCCACGCAGCCTTTTACCATAATCACCCCACCAAAGACCCGTCAAACTTGCCCTCATGTCAGATCTGTCAGAGACCATGTTAGCCGCTGCCGAAAACCCTTTTTTTTTTTCGCTCTTGTGTTTTTGGCCTGTTTTTTACTTTTCCCCTGTGCCCAGATTTTTGGGGGCCGACTCCTGCCCCCGCTTACCCCTGCCACCACCATCCTCCCCTTCCATCGGACCCCCCTTTTGGACTCACCCGGAACGGGACGTTACGGTACCCTCCCTCAGAACCTGGATCTGTTACCCCCGTAACCTGGATTTTGCTCTTCCCCTTTTTTTTTTGGAACCGGGGAAAATTTAACTTGAAAAAAACTGTTAAACTTCTTGGCTCGGTGTAGTTGTCTCTTTTGGGGTTTTAACCCAGTTAAATATGACATATGATCTGACCAACATGAACCCAGCAGACAGTACCGGATACCCCCCCAAGGGTGCCCCAAATTCGGATGCCATGCCAATCAGGGCAATTTACTTGGCCAACTAATTTGTTTAAGACTATTTCTGAGAAACGGGGGCTGCTTAATCGTTAATTACTCACCATCAGTTCTGCCCTTACTCCCAAAATTTTAAAAATGACTCTCGTTAGGATCCCAAAATGCTCCTTTTTTGCTCCTCCGCCCGACAAACCCTTTTTTCCCTGCCCAGAGCGCTATGAGGGGAAAAAGGAAAACCTGGGGTGTTTTTTTTGACTCAATGCTCGTTATGTTTAACAACAGCCCCTCACCTACGCCCAAAAAGAGCCCTTTTTGCCTCCTTTCAACTCTACTAGCGGTAACCGGCTCTTTCGGGGGACCCGGGGGTCGGGAGAGTCATGGGACTTTTGCAACCTTACGTTCCTTTCACCATGAATGAGAAGGTTTTACCACCCTCAGGCAAGGAGGCTGCTAAAACGGGTTTTCTTTTCGGCGGGGTTCGCATGTGGCGGAGAGGGCAGTGGAGTTTCGGACTTTAGCGGCAGGAGGGGTTTGGGAAAGACGAGGCTTTAAAAGGAGTGTTCATTAATGCTTTTCTGAGCTTTGAAAGAGAATTGGTGTCATAGATAATCGCCTACGCTGGATAATCTTATTTCACTCACCATGGTTGGATAATCGGATTGGGGAGCGCCCCCGGAGGGGAGTGTTGTTCCAAGCAACCTGTCTGTCGTAAACCAACCCTCCCCCCTTTTCCCCTACAGAAGACCGAGTCTTCCATCGATACTAGGAGCACTGAACCCGAAGCCATGGAGGTGGGTGTGCACTTTTGTCCCAGGGGAGCGGCACGTCGTATTCGGCGGGGGCCTCCCGTATTGGGGAGAACTGGGCATTTCGTTCCTTCCTGCCCATTTTGGCCCGGGAAAAAGGGGCCGCTCATCTTTAAAATGGGAAAGTTTTTTGGGGCCGAGCAGGGGATTCTTCCTCTTCTCCCCGCATTCTGCTCCGGGTCCCCTCCAGGGCGTCCAAATTTTCCCTGTTAGTCCCTGGTTGACTATGGTCCGATAAAAGTTTTTTTGGATCAGGGGTGGCTCAACAAATGGATTTAGAGCTTTCCTAGGACCGTCCGCTGCGGCTGGGGGCTAAATCGAAATTGTTGACCCGTATTACTCATCAGACTTTTTCCTGTTTGTCTCAGAGTGGGGATCATCAGGAAACATTCAATTTCACATAATTTCCCAGACCCCCCTGTCCTTGGTATCCCCGGGCTATACGGCCAATCCAACAGATTGGGTGAAGGTAAAATTTGTTTCAGGGAGCCTTTTGTATGTAAAATGTTTGTTTCTGCTCAAACCCCTGCCAGCACTGTGCCTCAACCTCCACCGGGAAATCCAGGGATCTCTCTGCGCCCCCGAGGTTCATGCCCTGGCATCCGTTTTCTGCAAACCAGAGCTACTTCTCTTCTCCCCACCGCCTATGACTGCGCCATTGACCCCCACCCAGGGCCCCCTCCCCAAAAGCCCTGACATCTCCCCCGCCCGGAGACGGGGGCAGGGAAAAATACATTCGGGAACTCCTTGGCGGCGGGTATTATTCGTCCTTTCCCTGTCCCCTGTAGGAGCGGGTTTTTTTTTGTTTGAAAGAAGGATAAGCCCTCAGCCCCTGTTTTGATTTTCAGTGGACTTAACAACACACATTAAAAACAAATTTTTGCCTTTAATTTAATTTCTTTTTTTTCAGGGTGCAACGTTTTTAAAAATGGATCTACAAAATGCGTTCACCGGGTTGCGCATTCTTAAAGGTGATAATGGAAGACGCTTAAAACCACCCGGGCATTTTGAGTATCGGGTTATTTTTTGGTTTTGTCTAATGCCCTGCGTTTTTCAGGCCTAGTGAATGATGCCCTTCGGGACTTTTGAATCGTTTTTTTTTGCTTCGAGATACCCTTTTTTTTTCTCAGGTCCCCCCAGGAACACAAACTGCTGTGCGCCAGGTTTGCAAAGGTTGTTGGAGAACAAACTTTTGGAGATGGGAAATGTGAATTTTGTGTTTGAAACCTCCTTTTGGGTTCAAATAGCTCAGGGGAGTTGGGGATGGCCCACAAAGATCTCTGCGTACGGACGGGCCACCCCCCCCCACCGCAAACTTAAACGTTTCCGGGGGTTTGCGAATTTTTTTTAAAAAATTTTGGTTTTTACGACCTCTTATCCAGGCAAACTTACAGGGCAATTAGGGTTAAGTGCCTTGCTCAAGGGCATCGACGATTTTTCACCTAGTCGGTTTGGGGATTAGAACCCGCCCCTTTTGGGTTACTGGGCACAACGCCCTTAAAACCACTAAGCTACCTGTATTCCTTGATAATTCACGGGAGGTTCATCAGGATACAGCCGCATTGTTTGCGCCCCCTTTTCCCCCTCCACCACTACCTTTCGTTTGGGAATAAAGGGGCGAATCAGCGTTCAAAGACTAAAAAACATCGCTTCGCCTGGGCTCCCATCTGATGCAGCCTGATCCGACCGCCATTTTTTTTGTGGAGGGGGATCACCCGACATGGGGTAGGTGCGGGTTGTCAAACTTTAAAACTGAAGATAACAACTGCATCCCCCGTGCTTTTTCTTTCACGGAAATTTTCTCGGCAGAGAGGAATTATGATTTTTGGCAATCGTGAATGCCGCCTTAAGCTGGCTCTCGAGGAGTGGCGGTTGGTTGGGGGGGCGGAAAAACCCTCATCGTCTGGGCGGATCAAAAAAAATTTTCATACATCCAGTCAGCGAAACAGCCAAACCCCAGAGGGGGCACTATTTTTTTGGGAATTCAATTTCTCTGTTTAAACCGTCCTGGGGCACGCAACGTCAAGCCGACGCCCTGCTCGTGTTCATTTGCTGTTATTCTGGTATAACCCTGAACCCATTTGCCTCTACCTGCAGTATGCGCCATTTCATGTGACCGAAGGGATTGTTAACAGGGTCAACATCTACAAATACCCTGGAGCGGGCCTCCTAAAACCCGGGTTTTTTGTCCCGAGCTGTTCGCTCCCAGGGCTTCGGGGTCCTCGTCCCCCTTACCCGTCACCCCCGGGGTTTCCGGCCCTTGATTTTTTCGACGGGAATTCGGGGCCAGATGGGGCGGCATCGAGCCTTCTTGCTGCTTGTACGGGATGTGCCAAGTAAAACTCACCCAGGCCCGCGCTGGTCCTCGCTCTGCCTATACCCGCCGGGCCCCGTCGACATTGCTTGGATTTTTTTCACTGGGCTTTTCCCCTCGTTGGGAAAGCTGTCATTTTACGTGATGAATTTTTTTTAAATTTGCTCTTTTTTTTTCCCTACCTAAACTGCCCCCTGCCCGAGAAACGGGGATTTTTGGTTGAACATGTTTCCCCTCTCATGGTCACCCACTGAATTGTTCTACAGGGGTCCCAGTTTTTCTCCCAGGTATGGAAAACTTTCGTAAAACTTTGGGAACCCTCCCCTGTCCCTGGATTCATCCCCAACCAACGGGCAGCCGGAGAGCGAAACCGGAGAGGGACCGTCTCCCTGGTTTACAGGGTCTAACCCCCGGTCGGAGTCCCTGCTCCCCTGGGGGGAAAAAGCCATAACCCTTGACTAACTCTTTCCCCTGGTTTGTCTCCCTTTCGTGTGCTCGGTTACAACCCCCCCTGTTCCCTTCTCAAGAGAGGGAAATGGCGGTACCCTCGGTGCAGTCCCCCCATGCGCCCCGCTTCAAAATCTGGAGGGAAGGCCAGGGGTCTCTGTCCCAGCTTCGTCGTACATGCAGAGGCAAACCAACCGTCACCGGCCCAGGCTCCCCGGGTTTCTCTCCTGGTCAAAAGGTATGGCTTAACCTGATTTCCCTTTAAATGGAATCTAAAAAAAAAAAGGCGCCCCGTTTTTAAGGACCGTTCAAAAAAACTTCTATTTTTAACCCCCGCGCGGTTAAACTACGTTCCCGCCTCCCTAGGGTTCATTTCCCCTTTTTTTATTGTCCCAGTTAAGCCCGTGTTGGAGCCCTCGTGCCCGCCCTTCGTCCCCCCCTCCCGCCCGGGTCGTGGGGTGGGGCCCGTCTACATGTCCGGCGCTTCTGGTGTTCCCGCCGGGTCGTGGTTTCCCCGTACGGTGGATTGGGGAGGGTTTGGTCCTGAGGAAAGTTCCTGGGTTCCCCGGGGCTTCATTGTGGACCCGCTCTGGTCCTGATTTTTATAGGTACACCGGGGAAAACCCCCTCGGCCGCCGGGTGGGGTCCGTAGAGGGGGGGGTACTGTTGCCTCTGCTGCTAGGTGCTCTCCCCCCCCCCTTGTCTGTTCTTTATTGCAGGAGTGAAGTCTGGTGTGCGGGGTCAGGGTTCCAGAGCAGCTCATTCACCATAAACACTCACCCTTAAAAACCCGGGCAACTTTCCCCTCATCATCAATCATGTCAAAAGCCATGTTAGTCTCGCGCCGATAAACCCGTTTGTTTTTGCTCTTTTGTTTTTTTGGGCCCGTTCTATTTATTTTCTCCGTGCCACAGATTAAATTTGGGAAACCCGACTCCCTCCGCTTCCTTTGCCCCCCCCCGCCTTCCACTATGGACCTCCCCTTTTGGCTCAAACGGACATAGGACGTTTTGGTACCATCCCCTCAGAAACCTGGATCGTTACCCCCCCTGTAGCCCCCCGGGTTGCCTTCCCCCATTTTTGAAACCCGGGAAAAAATTTAAATTTTTAAATAAAAATTTTTCGGCTCGGTTAGTTGTCTGCTTTGGTTCATTCCCGTTAAAACGTGACAATTATATGGGGAACTCAAATTCTTTAGTTTTACAAGCATTTAAAATTACCACATGTGAATTATTAAAATTTTGCGGTACATCATGGGATCTTGACAGAAAAACCCGCATAAGTCCTTTGTTGGTTCAGTTTGGGTTTTTTTGGGCTTTGAATAAATTCAGCAAAAATCCATTTGATTGGTTTTTGAATAAAATTTAGCAAAATTTTAATTGTTTTTAATCATTTAGCAAAATCAATTTTATTGGGTTTGGGTTTTCTATTTCGTGGAAAAAATTTGATATAGTGGTTCTCTCTTCTGTTTTTCTTGGGATGATAGGGGTTTTTTTCTTGCAGAAAAATTTTATTTTCATTGACCCAATCCTTCTTAAAAGCGATCAATCCCCATTCTTATTAACCCCCTGATTACCCCCCTTAGCCGCCCAGCTACGGCTTTGTTTGACGGGGACACTATACTTGCTAATTAGCCACACTGTATAAGCTATTGCTGGGGCATTTTGGAGTGGGATTAAAATTGACCCAAAATGAATGGCATATTCCCTTCTCCTCCCCCACTGCCTCCCGCAGAAAGGGCTTTTTTGTATGTGAATCACGGGCTGTGCTGGGGGCAGAGCTTTTTTGCAGCTGCCAGGGCTTTCGGAAGGTGCCCCTAAGAGTTTTGAAGTGGTGGAGATGTGAAATTGTAGGTACAGAGGGCTGTCCTTCCTCTGAATGGCCGGGGTTTGGTGCCCTGGCCTTGAGAGGCCTGTTGTCTTTATTTTGGTATGGTCGGGCGTGAGGATCATGTTAAATTTTTTTATGTTTAGGATTAGATGTGTTTTTCTATGTTTCCCGGGGTGTGTTCCCAATAAAGGGGCAGCTGTCGCTCGTTGTTCTGTTTGGGGATCTACTTAAGTCCCTTTTTGCCTACCTGGTTGTGGGATCTTGTTCTGGGGTGGGCTTGATGGTAACCCCCGGGGGCTTCCGTTTCTTGTTTCTTGTTTGTTATGTTGATTAGTTAAAAAAATTTACCTTTTCACGCTGCACCTTGGCTGACCCGTCCTCACGATCTGACGATTGTACTGCAGAGTGACTTTAAAAAGGTAGCTCAGGGGTGTGACTGCAGGGTGACTTTAAAATGGTACCTCGGATTGGTGCAGAGGCCTTTTAAAAGGCGCAGCCGGTGGGGCAGTGGTCTAAGGCACGCATCGCAGTGCAGCTGGCCCCCAAGACCTGGTTCGAATCCCGGGTTGTCGTAGCCGGGGCCGGACTGGGGACCAAAGGGGCGGGGCCAAATTCCCCGCGGCCCATGGAAGGGGAGGGAATGGCCCGGCCCGGGGTTAGCTCAGTTTTGGTAGACAGGCGTTTGCAACGCCCGGGTTGTGGGGTTTAAACCACGGGGGTATGAAAAAAAAAAATAAAGTATGCACTAAAATGTAAGTGGGTTGGAAAGAGGTCTGCTAAATGACAACACAAAAAAAAAAAAAACAAAAAAAAATTTTTAGCTCAGGGGATTGGACGCAGTATGACTTTTAAATTAGCTCAGGGTATTGTGCTGCAGAGTGACTTTAAATTTAAATTTTGGCGCAGATGACTTTAAAAAAGGACTCAGTGGATTTGACTAAGGGAAATTTTAAAAAGATAGCTCAGGGGGTTTGACTGCAGAGTGGGTTTAAAAAGTAGCCAGGGATTTTGATGCATGTGACTTTTTAAAAGGGAGTCAGGGGTTGTGCTTCAGGCGTGTAAAGGGCTGGGAAAAATAAAACCGAGGTCCACCTCTGGTTTTGACACCCCTCTCCCCCATAATATCAGGGTGAGGTCCATCCCCCGCTCTGACACCCCTCCCCCCCATAAAAAAAGGCTGAGGTCCTCCCCCGCTCTGACCCCCTCCCCTCCATAATTAAAAGGTGAGGTCCATTTTGCTGACACCCCTCCCCCCCTAAATACAGGCTGGGCCATCCTCCGCTCTGACACCCCTCCCCCCCATAAAATAAGGCTGGGCCCTCCTCCCTCTGACACCCCCCCCTCCATATATACAGGCTGAGGTCCTCCCGCTCTAAAACCCCCCCCCCCTCCCCTCCCTAGTATACAGGCTAGGTCCTCCTCCGCCGACCCCCTCCCCTCCGTAAAATCGGCTGAGGTCCTCCCCCCTCTACACCCCCCCCTCCTAATTACAGGGTGAGGTCCATCCTCCCCTCTGAAACCCCTCCCCTCCGTAAAATACAGGCGAGGGCCACCTCCCCTTGACACCCCTCCCCCCCGTAATAACAGGCTGAGGCCATCCTCCGCTCTCACCCCTCCCCCCGAATATACAGGCGAGGCCCTCCCCTCTGACCCCCCCCTCCGTAATAACAGGCTGAGGTCCCTCCTCCGCTCTGACACCCCACCCCCTCCATATATACATCACTGACAAGTCCATCACTCCGCTCTACACCCTCTCCCTCATAAATTACAAGGCTGAGGTCCTTCCTCCCGCTCTTCAACCCCTCCCCTCCATATATACGGCCTGAGAGTCCCCCTCCTCTTATACCCCCAGGTGTCCTCCCCACCCCTTTCTCCCCTCCCCTCCATAGTATACAGGCTTGAGTCCTCTCCGCTCTGACTACCCCTCCCCTTGCCGTATATACAGGCTTAGGTCCCATGTCCTCCGCTCTGTACCCCTCCCCTCCGTAATATCCAGGCTGATGCCTCCTCTCCGCTCTGACACCCCTCCCCTCTAATTACAGGCTGAGGTCCATCCTCCCGCTCGGACACCCCTCCCCCATCCGTAATATACAGGCTGAGGACCATCCTCCGCTCTGACAAAACCTCTGCCCCTCCTTAATATACGGCTGAGGCCATCCTCCGCTCTGACACCCCTCCCCCCAAATATCGGGTGAGGTCCCTCCTCCCCCTGACAACCCCCCCCCTCCATAATATACAGGCTGAGGCCTCCTCCGCTTGACACCCCCCCCCCTCCTAATTACAGGCGAGTCCTCCTCCGTCGAACCCCTCCCCCCATAATATACAGGCTGAGGTCATCCTCCGCTCTGACCCCCTCCCCCCCAAAAATAAGGTGGGGGCCCCTCGCTCTACACCCCTCCCCTCCAAAAAAAAGGCGAGGTCCTCCCCCGCTTGACACCCCCCCCCTCCTAAAATACGGGGGAGGTCCCTCCCCCCGCTCTGACACCCCTCCCTCCGTAATATACAGGCTTAGGTCCTCCCCGCTTAACCCCCCCCCCCCCCGTAATATACAGGCGAAGGGGGGGTTTTTTTTTTTGGGGGGGTTTGGAATTGAAAAAAGGTGGGTTTTTGTTGTTGGGGGTCATCCCCCCCGCTCGACACCCCCCCCTCCGAAAACGGCTGAGGTCCATCCCCCCTCTGACAAACCCCCCCTCCGAAAATTAGGGTGAGGTCCCTCCTCCCTCTGAACCCCTCCCCCCATAATTCAGGCTAGGGCCCCCTCCGCTCGACACCCTCCCCCCCCCCTAATATACAGGGAGGTCCATCCTCCGCTCTGAACCCTCCCCCCCATAATATACGGGGAGGTCCATCCTCCGCTCTGACACCCTCCCCCCTAATATCAGGCTGAGGTCCATCCTCCGCTCTGACCCCCTCCCCCCCAAATTTTTAAAAGGTGAGGGGCCATCCCCCCTCTGACAACCCCTCCCCCCCATAATTACAGCTGAGGTCCTTTTCCCCCCCTCTGAACCCCCTCCCCTCCAAAAAACGGGGTGAGGGCCTCCTCCCTCGACACCCCTCCCCTCCATAATATTCAGGCTGAGGTCCACCTCCTCTGACACCCTCCCCTTAATATACAGGCGAGGTCCCATCCCCCCCGCTTGACACCCCTCCCCCCATAAATACGGCGAGGGCCATCCTCCGCTCTGACCCCCCCCCCTCCCTAATATAAGGTGAGTCCATCCTCGCTCTACACCCTCCCCTCTAATATACAGGCGAGGCCATCCCCCTCTGACACCCTCCCCCCTAAACAGGCTGGGTCCATCCTCCCCTCTGAAACCCCCCCCCCCCTCCTATAACAGGCTGAGGTCCATCCTCCCTTGCACCCCCCCCTCCGATATCAGGCGAGGTCCATCCTCCGTCTGACACCCCCCCCCCCATAAAATTAAAAGGGTGGGCCACCCCCGTTGACACCCCCCCCCCTCCTAATAACAGGCTGAGGGCCCCCCTCCCCCTGCACCCCTCCCTCCAAATACAGGCTAGGTCCATCCTCCGCTCTGACACCCTCCCCCCTTAAAATAAGGTGGGTCCTCCTCCGCTCTACACCCCTCCCTCCCTAATATCAGGGTGAGGTCCATCCCCGCCTGCCCCCTCCCCCCCCGTAAATAAGGCTGAGGTCCATCCTCCTTCTGACACCCCCCCCCCTCATAATATAAAGCTAGTCCCTCCTCCGCTTCCCCCTCCCCCCCTAAATACGGTGAGGGCCCTCCCCCGCTTGACACCCCTCCCCCCCATTAACAGGCTGAGGGCATCCTTCTCTGACCCCCTCCCCTCCAAAAAAAGGGAGGGCCCCTCCCCCGCTTGACACCCCTCCCCCCCCCCTAATATAAGCTGAGGGCCATCCTCCGCTCTGACACCCCTCCCCCCCCGAATATAAGGTGAGGGCCCTCCTCCGCCTGACACCCCTCCCCCCCATAATATACAGGCTGAGGTCCTTCCCCCTCTGACACCCCCCCCCCCTAATTACAGGGTGAGGGCCACCTCGCTTGAACCCCTTCCCCCCCTAAAATTTCAGGCTGAGGTCCATCCTCCGCTTGACCCCCCCCTCCCCTCCTATTACAGGGTGAGGGCCATCCTCGCTCTGACACCCCTCCCCCCTAATATCAGGCGAGGTCCTCCTCCGCCCGACACCCCTCCCCTCCAAATACAGGGTGAGGTCCATCTCGCCCGACACCCTCCCCTCCATAAAATTACAGGCTGGGTCCCCTCCGCTTGCACCCCCCCCCCCGAATACAGGCTGAGGTCCATCCTTTCCTTGACACCCCTCCCCCCAAATTACGGCTGAGGTCCACCCCCGCCCGACACCCTCCCCCCCTAAATACGCTGGACCATCCCCGCTCGAACCCCTCCCTCCTAAATACCGGTGAGGTCCCTCCCCCCCTCTGACACCCCCCCCTCCTAAAATCAGGCTGGGTCCATCCTCCGCTCTGACACCCCCCCCAAATACAGGCTGGGGCCATTCTCCGCTTGAAATTTTTCCCCCCTAATAAGGCTGAGGCCCTCCCCCTCGACACCCCTCCCCCCCATAAAAATACAGGCTGAGTCCATCCTCCCCTCTGACACCCCTCCCCTCCCTAAATAGGCTGAGGCCAAACCCCCGCCTGAACCCCCCCATAATATCAGGTGAGGTCCTCCCCCTCGGGCACCCCTCCCCTCCCTAATTAAGGGGAGGGCCATCCTCGCTCTGACACCCTCCCCCCTAATATACAGGCTGAGGTCCATCCTCCCTCCA
>CM072228.1:52578621-52605365 GCA_036851935.1 Coregonus suidteri | reverse complement strand
TTTTCCCTACACTTCCGGCGACTTTGGAGTTCCCGCCGGGGTCGTGGTTTCAGTACCTGGGGGATTGGGGGGGTTTTGGTCCTGAGGAATTTCCCGGGGTTTCCAGGAGCTTTTTGGGGACCTGTTTGGGTCCTGTTTTTCATAGGTTCATCTAGAAACCTGTCGGCCGCCGGGGGGCGCCGTAGGGGGGGGGGGTACTTTTGGCCTATGCTGCTAGGTAGCTTCCCCCCCCCCTCTGTTGTTTTTGATTGCAGGAGTAAAAGTCTGGTGTGGGGGGATCGGGTTCCAATCAGCTCATTCCCCATAATCACCTCACCCTTTAAAAACCCGGTAAAACTGCACTCATCATCAATCATAGTCAGACGACCAGTTAGTCTCGCTGCCACTCAAAACCGTTTGTTTTGCTCTTTTGTTTTTTGGGGCCTGTTCTTATTTACTTTTCTCTCCTGTGCCAAAGATTATTGGAACCTGACCTCCTGCCTCCGCTTCACTCCTGCCACCAACATCCTGCCTTCCACTATACTGGCCTTCCTTTTGGACTCACCAGGAACTAGAGTTAGCGGTACCACTCCTGCTCCGAACGCTGGATCTGTTCCCTCCCTGTAGACCTGGACTTGCATCTTCCCTATTTTTGGAACCCTGGACAATTTAACGTTGTAATAAACTTTCTCTTTCGCGGTGTAATTGTCTGCATTTGGGTTCATATCCATTTAAATCGTGACAATTATATGGAGAACTCAAGGGCCTCTTTCAGTTGCACAAGCAATTACAGATTACCTACATGTGAATGATATTAATATTAAGCAGGTACATCATGGTATCTTGACAGAAACCAGCATAAGTCCATTTGGTTGGTTGGCAGTTGGTTTGTGGGCTGGTTGAATAAATGTCAGCAAAAATCCATGTTATTGGTTGGTTGAATAAATGTCATCAAAATTCTTTTGTTTTGTCCAATTGTTTGAGAAAAATTTTTTCAGCAAAGTCAATTTGATTGGTTGGTTTGCTATTTCCGTGGAAAAATTGTGATATAGTGGTTCTCTCTTCTGTTTTATCTTAGTAGTGAGTAGGGGGTTTCTTTCTTGCAGATAAATTGTACATTTCATTGACCCAATCCTGTCTTAAAGCGATCATATCACCATTCTTATTAACTCCCTAGATTATCCCCTTCAGCCGCCACATGCTACGGCTTTGTTGTGACTATGGACACTATGACTTGACTTGAATTACTGCCACACTGTGACTACAGCTGATTGCCTAGGGCATGTTGGAGGTAGATAGTTAAATATGAGCCAAATGAATGCGCATATTCCTTCTGTCTCCTCCACACTGCCTCCCAGCAGAAAATGGGCTTCTTTGCTATGTAGCAATCACGGTGACTGTGACTGTGGCAGAGATCTCTCTGCAGCTGCCATGTCTTTCAGGAAGGGCTGACCTGAAGAGATTTTGAAGTGGTGGAGATGTGTAATGTGCCTAGAGTACAGAGAGTGCTGTCCATTCACTCTGAGATGAGCCAGGGGATTGTGTCACGCCCTGGCCTTGAGAGGCCTGTTGTCTTTAGTTGGTATGGTCAGGGCGTGAGGATCCATGTTAGAATTTTTATGTTTAGGATCTAGATGTGTTTTTCTATGTTTGGCCGGGTGTGATTCCCAATCAGAGGCAGCTGTCGCTCGTTGTCTCTGATTGGGGATCATACTTAAGTAGCCTGTTTGCCTACCTTAGTTGTGGGATCTTGTTCTGTGGTAGGCTTGTATGTGTATAGCCGGAGGACTTCACGTTACGTTGTTTCTTGTTTTGTTTATGTTGATTGAGTTAAATAAACATGTACGCTTTTCACGCTGCACCTTGGTCTGACCCGTCTCTCAACGATCGTGACAGATTGTGACTGCAGAGTGACTTTAAAATGGTAGCTCAGGTGATTGTGACTGCAGGGTGACTTTAAAATGGTACCTCAGGGGATTGTGACTGCAGAGTGACTTTCAAATGGCGCAGCCGAGTGGCGCAGTGGTCTAAGGCACTGCATCGCAGTGCTAGCTGTGCCACTAGAGATCCTGGTTCGAATCCAGGCTCTGTCGTAGCCGGCCGCGACTGGGAGACCAATGGGGCGGCGCACAATTGGCCCCGCGTCGTCCATGGAAGGGGAGGGAATGGCCGGCAGGGATGTAGCTCAGTTGGTAGAGCATGGCGTTTGCAACGCCAGGGTTGTGGGTTCAATTCCCACGGGGGGTATGAAAAAAATAATAATGTATGCACTAACTGTAAGTCGCTCTGGATAAGAGCGTCTGCTAAATGACAACACAAAACAAAAAAAAAACAAAAAAATGGTAGCTCAGGGGATTGTGACTGCAGTATGACTTTCAAATAGTAGCTCAGGGTATTGTGACTGCAGAGTGACTTTAAAATTGAATTGTGACTGCAGAGTGACTTTAAAATGGTAGCTCAGTGGATTGTGACTGCAGAGTAACTTTAAAATGATAGCTCAGGGGATTGTGACTGCAGAGTGACTTTAAAATGGTAGCTCAGGGGATTGTGACTGCAGTGTGACTTTAAAATGGTAGCTCAGGGGATTGTGACTTCAGGCGTGTAAAGGGCATGGAAGACATAATATACAGCCTGAGGTCCATCCTCTGGTCTGACACCCCTCTCCTCCATAAACAGGCCTGAGGTCCTCCTCCGCTCTGACACTGGAACCTCAGGCTGAGGTTCCATCCTCCGCTCTGACACCCCTCCCCTCCATATAATATACAGGCTGAGGTCCATCCTCTGCTCTGACACCCCTCCCCTCCATAATATACAGGCTGAGGTGACACCCCTCCATCCTCCGCTCTGACACCCCTCCCCTCCCCTCCATAATACAGGCTGAGGTCCATCCTCCGCTCTGACCACCCCTCCCCTCCCCTCCATATATACCAGGTCCATCCTCCGCTCCTGACACCCCCTCCCCTCCCCCTCCGTATATACAGAGGCTGAGGTCCATCCTCCGCTCTGAAACACCCCTCCCCTCCGTAATATACAGGCTGAGGTCCTCCTCCGCTCTGACACCCCTCCCCTCCATAATATACAGGCTGAGGTCCATCCCGCTCTGACACCCCTCCCCTCAATATACAGGCTGAGGTCCATCCTCCGCTCTGACACCCTCCCCTCCGTAATATACAGGCTGAGGTCCATCCTCCGCTCTGACACCCTCCCCTCCATAATATACAGGCTGAGGTCCATCCTCCGCTCCGCTCTGCCACCCCTCCCCTCCGTAATATACAGGCTGAGGTCCATCCTCCGCTCTGACACCCCTCCCCTCCGTAATATACAGGCTGAGGTCCATCCTCCGCTCTGACACCCCTCCCCCTCAATAAATATACAGGCTGAGGTCCATCCTCCGCTCTGACACCCTCCCCTCCGGGTATATACAGGCTGAGGTCCATCCTCCGCTCTGACACCCCTCCCCTCCATAATATACAGGCTGAGGTCCATCCTCCGTCTGACACCCCTCCCCTCTAATAACAGGCTGAGGTCCTCCTCCGCTCTGACACCCCTCCCCTCCATAATATACAGGCTGAGGTCCATCCTCCGCTCTGACACCCCTTTCCCCTCCATAATATACAGGCTGAGGTCCATCCTCCGCTCTGACACCCCTCCCCTCCATAATATACAGGCTGAGGTCCATCCTCCGCTCTGACACCCCCTCCCCTCCATAATATACAGGCTGAGGTCCATCCTCCGCTCTGACACCCCTCCCCTCCATAATATACAGGCTGAGGTCCATCCTCCGCTCTGACACCCCTCCCCTCCATATATATACAGGCTGAGGTCCATCCTCCGCTCTGACACCCCTCCCCTCCATAATATACAGGCTGAGGTCCATCCTCCGCTCTGACACCCCTCCCCTCCATAATATACAGGCTGAGGTCCATCCTCCGCTCTGACACCCCTCCCCTCCATAATATACAGGCTGAGGGTCCATCCTCCGCTCTGACACCCCTCCCCTCCATAATATACAGGCTGAGGTCCATCCTCCCGCTCTGACACCCCTCCCTCCATAATATACAGGCTGAGGTCCATCCTCCGCTCTGACACCCCCTCCCCTCCGTAATATACAGGCTGAGGTCCATCCTCCGCTCTGACACCCCTCCCCTCCGTAATTACATACAACTATATCCATCCTCCGCTCTGACACCCCTCCCCTCCGTAATATACAGGCTGAGGTCCATCCTCCTCTCTGACACCTCCGACACCCCTCCCTCCGTAATATACAGGCTGAGGTCATCCCTCCCGCTCTGACACCCCCTCCCCTCCATAATATACAGGCTGAGGTCCATCCTCCGCTCTGACACCCCTCCCCTCCATAATATACAGGCTGAGGTCCATCTCCGCTCTGACACCCCTCCCCTCCATAATATACAGGCTGAGGTCCATCCTCTCCGCTCTGACACCCCTCCCCTCCATAATATACAGGGCTGAGGTCCATCCTCCGCTCTGACACCCCTCCCCTCCCATAATATACAGGCTGAGGTCCATCCTCCGCTCTGACACCCCCTCCCCTCCATATATACAGGCTGAGGTCCATCCTCCGCTCTGACACCCCCCCTCCCCTCCGTAATATATATACTGAGGTGCATCAAATGAGGTCCATCCTCCGATCAGGTGACACCCCTCCCCCTCCCTCCATAATATACAGGCTGAGGTTCCATCCTCCGCTCTGACAACCCCATCCCCTCCATAATATACAGGCTGAGGTCCATCCTCCGCTCTGACCACCCCTCCCCTCCATAATATACAGGCTGAGGTCCATCCTCCGCTCTGACACCCCTCCCCTCCATAATATACAGGCTGAGGTCCATCCTCCGCTCTGACACCCCTCCCTCCCCTCCATAATATACAGGCTGAGGTCCATCCTCCGCTCTGAACACCCCTCCCTCCATAATATACAGGCTGAGGTCCATCCTCCGCTCTGGACCCCTCCCCTCCATAATATACAGGCTTGAGGTCCATCCTCCGCTCTGACACCCCTCCCCTCCATAATATAGTCAGGCTGAGGTCCCATCCTCCGCTCTGACAACCCCCTCCCCTCCGTAATATACAGGCTGAGGTCCATCCTCCGCTCTGTACACCCCTCTCCCCTCCCATAATATACAGGCTGAGGTCCATCCTCCGCTCTGACATCCCTCCCCTCCGTAATATACAGGCTGAGGTCCATCCTCCGTCTGATGACACAACCCCTCCCCTCCATAATATCAAGGCTGAGGTCCATCCTCCGCTCTGACACCCCTCCCCTTGTGGTAATATACAGGCTGAGGTCCATCCTCCGCTCTGACACCCCCTCCTCCATTAATATACAGGCTGAGGTCCATCCTCCGCTCTGACAGGCCCCCTCCCCTCCATAATATACAGGCTGAGGTCCATCCTCCGCTCTGACACCCCTCCCCTCCATAATATACAGGCTGATACAGGCTGAGGTCCACCCCTCCCTCCATATATATACAGGCTGAGGATCTGACAAGCATCTGACACCCTCCCCTCCATAATATACAGGCTGAGGTCCATCCTCCGCTCTGACACCCTCCCCTCCATAATATACAGGCTGAGGTCCATCCTCCGCTCTGACAGTCCCCCCTCCCCTCCATAATATACAGGCTGAGGTCCATCCTCCGCTCTGACATACACCCCTCTCCGTAACCCGTCCCATAATAAAGGCTGAGGTTCCATCCTCCGCTCTGACACCCCTCCCCCTCCATAATATACAGGCTGAGGTCCATCCTCTGCTCTGACACCCCCTCCCCTCCATAATATACAGGCTGAGGTCCATCCTCCGCTCTGACAGGCTTAGGTTCCATGCTCCCCTGACACCTCCCCTCCATAGTATACAGGCTGAGGTCCATCCTCCGCTCTGACACCCTCCCCTCCCCTAATATATACAGCTGAGGTCCATCCTCCGCTCTGACACCCCTCCCCTCCATAATATACAGGCTGAGGTCCATCCTCCGCTCTGACCACCCCTCCCCTCCATAATATACAGGCTGAGGTCCATCCTCCGCTCTGACACCCCTCCCCCTCCATAAATATACAGGCTGAGGTCCATCCTCCGCTCTGACACCCCTCCCCTCCATAATATACAGGCTGAGGTCCATCCTCCGCTCTGACAACCCCTCCCCTCCATAATATACAGGCTGAGGTTCCCATCCTCCGCTCTGACAATCACCCTCCCCTCCCCTCCATAATATACAGGCTGAGGTCCATCCTCCGCTCTGACACCCCTCCCCTCCATAATATACAGGCTGAGGTCATCATCCGCTCCGCCTCTGACAACCCCTCCCCTCCATAATATACAGGCTGAGGTCCATCCTCCGCTCTGACACCCCTCCCCTCCATAATATCAGGCTGAGGTCATCCTCCGCTCTGACACCCCCTCCCCTCCGTATATACAGGCTGAGGTCCATCCTCCGCTCTGACACCCCTCCCCTCCATAATATACAGGCTGAGGTCCATCCTCCGCTCTGACAACCCCCCTCCCCTCCATAATATACAGGCTGAGGTCCATCCTCGCGCTCTGACACCCCTCCCCTCCATAATATACAGGCTGAGGTCCATCCTCCGCTCTGACACCCCTCCCCTCCATAATACAGGCTGAGGTCCATCCTCCGCTCTGACACCCCTCCCCTCAATATATAATATACAGGCTATGAGGTCCCCTCCTCCGCTCTGACACCCCGCTCTGACACCCCATCCCTCCATAATATACAGGCTGAGGTCCATCCTCCGCTCTGACAAGATACTCCCCTCCGCTAATATACAGGCTGAGGTCCATCCTCCGCTCTGACACCCCTCCCCTCCATAATATACAGGCTGAGGTCCATCCTCCGCTCTGACACCCCTCCCCTCCAGTAATATACAGGCTGAGGTCCATCCTCCGCTCTGACACCCCTCCCCTCCATAATATACAGGCTGAGGTCCAATCCTCCGCTCTGAAATACTCCCCCTCCATAATATACAGGCTGAGGTCCATCCTCCGCTCTGACACCCCCCCCTCCATAATATACAGGCTGAGGTCCATCCTCCGCTCTGAAGGTCCATCACCCCCTCCATCCATATATACAGGCTGAGGTCCATCCTCCGCTCTGACACCCCTCCCCTACATAATATACAGGCTGAGGAGGCTCTGATCCTCCGCTCTGACTGAGGTAGGCATCCTCCGCTCCCCCCTCCCCTCCATAGTATACAGGCTGAGGTCCATCCTCCGCTCTGACACCCCTCCCCTCCGTAATATACAGGCTGAGGTCCATCCTCCGCTCTGACACCCCTCCCCTCCATAATATACAGGCTGAGGTCCATCCTCCGCTCTGACACCCCTCCCCTCCATAATATACAGGCTGAGGTCCATCCTCCGCTCTGACACCCCTCCCCTCCATAATATACAGGCTGAGGTCCATCCTCCGCTCTGACACCCCTCCCCTCCATAATATACAGGCTGAGGTCCATCCTCCGCTCTGACACCCCTCCTCCATCCATATACAGGCTGAGGTCCATCCTCCGCTCTGACACAGGCTGAGGTCCCTCCATCCTCCGCTCTGTCCATCCCGCTCTGACACGACCCCCTCCATAATATACAGGCTGAGGTCCATCCTCCGCTCTGACACCCCTCCCCTCCATAATATACAGGCTGAGGTCCATCCTCCGCTCTGACACCCCTCCCCTCCATAATATACAGGCTGAGGTCCATCCTCCGCCTGGCACCCCCTCCCCTCCGTAATATGACACCCCTCCGCTCTCCCCCTCCCCTCCATAATATACAGGCTGAGGTCCATCCTCCGCTCTGACACCCTCTCCCCTCCGTAATATACAGGCTGAGGTCCATCCTCGCTCTGACACCCCTCCCCTCCATAATATACAGGCTGAGGTCCATCCTCCGCGCTCTGACACCCCTCCCCTCCATAATATACAGGCTGAGGTCCATCCTCCCTCTGACACCCCTCCCCTCCCATAATATACAGGCTGAGGTCCATCCTCCGCTCTGACACCCCTCCCCTCCATAATATACAGGCTGAGGTCCATCCTCCGCTCTGACACCCCTCCCCTCCATAATATACAGGCTGAGGTCCATCCTCCGCTCTGACACCCCCCCTCCATAATATACAGGCTGAGGTCCATCCTCCGCTCTGACACCCCTCCCCTCCGTAATATACAGGGCTGAGGTCCATCCTCCGCTCTGACACCCCTCCCCTCCATAATATACAGGCTGAGGTCCATCCTCCGCTCTGACACCCCTCCCCTCCATAATATACAGGGCTGAGGTCCATCCTCCGCTCTGACACCCCTCCCCTCCATAATATACAGGCTGAGGTCCATCCTCCGCTCTGACACCCCTCCCCTCCGTAATATACAGGCTGAGGTCCATCCTCCGCTCTGACACCCCTCCCCTCCATAATATACAGGCTGAGGTCCATCCTCCGCTCTGACACCCCTCCCCTCCATAATATACAGGCTGAGGTCCATCCTCCGCTCTGACACCCTCCCCCTCCATAATATACAGGCTGAGGTCCATCCTCCGCTCTGACACCCCTCCCCTCCATAATATACAGGCTGAGGTCCATCCTCCGCTCTGACACCCCTCCCCTCCATAATATACAGGCTGAGGTCCATCCTCCGCTCTGACACCCCTCCCCTCCATAATATACAGGCTGAGGTCCATCCTCCGCTCTGACACCCCTCCCCTCCATAATATACAGGCTGAGGTCCATCCTCCGCTCTGACACCCCCTCCCCTCCATAATATACAGGCTGAGGTCCATCCTCCGCTCTGACACCCCTCCCCTCCATAATATACAGGCTGAGGTCCATCCTTCGCTCTGACACCCCTCCCCTCCATAATATACAGGCTGAGGTCCATCCTCCGCAAACCCTCTGACACCCTCCCCCTCCCCTCCATAATATACAGGCTGAGGTCCATCCTCCCGCTCTGACACCCCTCCCCTCCATAATATACAGCTGAGGTCCATCCTCCGCTCTGACACCCCTCCCCTCCATAATATACAGGCTGAGGTCCATCCTCCGCTCTGACACCCCCTCCCTCCATAATAACAGGCTATACCATCCTCGCTCTGACACCCCATCCATAATATTCCGCTCTGACACCCCTCCCCCTCCCCTCCATAATATACAGGCTGAGGTCCATCCTCCGCTCTGACACACCCTCCCCTCCATAATATACAGGCTGAGGTCCATCCTCTGACACCTCTCCCCTCCATAATATACAGGCGGACCACCTCCCCTGACAACCCCCCTCCATAATATACAGTCTGAGGCAGATGATCTACTGTACATACTGTATGTTTGTCTGCAGCAGATATTTGATGCTGGACTGCAGAGGACACCAGAAGACGAAAATACATGGATCCGTGTACACACTAGGTTTGCAAAGGGAAGGGCATGTTACTGGAAACTTTCCAAGTTTACCAGTAAGCTACCAGAATTTTTGGTAACTTTCGAGGATTATGTAGTCTATCACAAGACATCTAGTGGCCCGTTTGGGTACTTCAGATGATCACAGTTGTCTGTGCGACAAATTCTCGTTTCTGATTTGGCTAGAAGGGCATTCTAGAATGGACATTAAATCCAGATATTGGGCAGTTGGAAAAGATATCGGGACACCTCGCAATCATGCCGCAATAAGCGCCTACACATGCAGTCCTTACTTTGCTTCAAAGTTACAGAGAGTTAAACCAACAACCACACAAACTGAAATTGGATACAATGTAATAGCAGGTCCAATGAGACGTGTGTATGTGTGAGTATATGTGCTTGTGTGTGTGTGCGTGTTCGTGCGTACGTCAATATAGCCTAGCGTAGTCTACGTAATATAGTCTAGCTAGTTGATGCGTGTTGAGGCATCTCTGGGATGAATGAGGGCTGGATGGAAGACTGATCTGTTGGTTTGATGGAAACACAATGTAATTACACCATGCTATCCTCACCAATACAATGTCAATGAAATGCAACGAAATACACATCGATATTTATGTACTCATTCACAGACACCTGTGATCATCTGAAGTATCCAGAAGGGGTCTTTTGAATATAATGTAATTTATTTGAAATGTAGTAACTTGTAATTTTGTAGTGATCATGCTTGGATTGTTGCTCTCATTGCTTTAACTGTTGTTCTCAGGGCACCATTGGAAATTAGACCCTGGTCTCAATGGGTTCCCCTGGTTAAATAAAGGTTAATAAACTTATTTATTGTGATGGATTACATGAAATCCTTGAAAGATACCAAAATTCTAGTATCGAAAGGTTTTCAGTAATGTAGCCTCCATTTGCAACCCTAGTGTTGCTCTACAGCTCTATTAAGCGAGCATCTGTTCATATGAGTTAGTTGTTCTGGTCTCAAAACTGTTATATTATTTCTATTTATCAGATGTATAAATATCCTAAATAAGAGGCTAAGGGATTGTATTCAGTCAATGTGTTTGCTTGTTGTTTAAAAGCTTCTGCGTCACCGCCTATTCATCACCATTGAGTTATGATTGTTGGTGTTTTTCCAATGAAAGGGGCGGCAGGTAAGAGCGTTGGGCCAGCAACCGAAAGGTCGCTGGTTCGAATCCCGAACCGACTAGGTGAAAAATCTGTAGTTAACCTCTAGTTGCTCTGGATGAGAGCATCTGTTAAATGAAAAAAATGTGAAATAAAAGAACATGATAAAATGAAATTAGAGAGGGAAAAAATGAAACTGATTAAAGGATTTATATCTGTCAGTATGGGAGATTATCTTTGTCATTTATCTGATTAAGGAGATGGAATCCGATGAAGGTGTGACTAGCAATGCATCAACACATGAAATCCTGAAGAATAGTCATGCACCTCTCAGTCTCAATACCGCTCAACATTTAATTAAATGTAATTATCTAACCACTGACACCAATGACCATCATCAGGTCTGCATTCAGACAAACATACATTAATATCCCAGAGAACCACCTTCACTCTAGTACTTAAACGGGCACTACACTCAACACTTTTTGACCTCATATTCATTATCTCCAGCACCAGTGTCTACATATGATGTGAAAACAACCATTTTCTACGTCCTATAGTAAAACCGATGAGAAGAAAAAGAAATGTCCTCCTATGATGTCCTCCAAACCAACCCCCTCTCCTTGAGAAACCTCAAAACATCCTCCTCTCCTTGACAAACCTCAAAACAATTCCCCTCTCCTTGAGACACCTCAAAACAATTCCCCTCTCCTTGAGAAACCTCAAAACAATCCCCCTCTCCTCAAGAAAACCTCAAAACAATCCCCCTCTCCTTGAGACACGTCAAAAACCATTCCCCTCTCCTTGAGAAACCTCAAAACAATCCCCCTCTCCTTGAGAACCCTCAAAACCAACCCCCACTCCTTGAGAACCCTTCAAAACAATTGTCCTCTCCCTGGTTCTGGGACTCCCCTCTCCATAAAACAAGCCCACCTCATCCTTGAGAAACCTATGTGTTTATGTTCTCTCCTGTGGAAACCTCAAAACACAATTTTTCTAATCCTTGAGAAACTAAAACAATCCCAATCGGAGGTAACGAAAACCTCAGCTGTCGGACCCCTATCTCTGATTGAGAAATATTTAAACTGTGTGTTTTCACCTTGGGGTTGAGAAACCTCAAAACATGACGGTCATCTCCTCGTGGACTTCACTATCGTCATTTGTTGTTTTCGTGGTTGAGAAAATTCAAAAAAGTCATCTCTCCTTTGAGAACACGCTGCAAATTGGTCCCACTCTCTTTTGAAGACCTCGTGACACCAAAACCCCACCTCTCCTTGAGACCAAAACAATCCCTCCTCAAAACGCAAAACAACAGGACCAAACCTCACACCAATCCTTGGAAACCTCAAAATGGGAGGAGATACCCGTGGATGGAAAGGGTCCTCCTCCATGGCACAACCTCAAAACAACAATCCCCCTCCTCGTGAAAAACCTCAAAACAGCTCAGCCGCCTTGAGAAACCAATAAAACCATCCCAGCTCCTTGAGAAACCTCAAAAGCACTCTCCCAAGAAACCTCTTGGGGGGGGCACTCCCTAAAGGGAACATCCCCGCTCTCATTGAGAAACCTCAAATCAATCCCTTACTCTCCTTGAGAAATCTAAAAACAACCCCGTGTTACGCAGTTGAGAAACTCAAAACAATCCTGTTACGCTGCATACCCGGTTCGAAACATCCCAACTCCAAAAAACCCCTTGAGAGACCCTCAAAACAAGCCGGATCTCATGAAGAAACCTTCAAAACAATCAGGCCACCAGTGCCTCCCCTCAGCCGGCCTTACATGGCACCAGCTCTTGAGAAACCAAAAACCACCCCCTCGCCTTAAGCCGAGGTGGGTGTAATTCCTCAAAACTTCCCCTCCTCTCTTGAGCGACCTCGGAAATACAACCAGGTAAGGTTGAGAAACCTCAGTGCAAATCCCCCTCCTCCTTCAGTAACCTCAACGGTCCGGTATTTCCCCCCTTTGGAAACTTCCCGCTCCAGCCCAGTACCACCTTGCCTAACCACCACCCACCAGAAACCTCAAAACAAACCCCAGAGTCCTTGAGAAACTCAAACAATCCCACCTCCCCTATAGACTAAACTGAGATGCCTCAAAACAAAACCCCCACTCCTTTCCGAAACCTCACAAGGCCTATAGTGCGTCTCTCTCCGAGCCAGAGTCTGCCGTTCTGCCCAACGGCGCCTTGAACTGCCCGTCAAAACAATCGCCCTCTCCCCGTCTGCCTCAAAACGGCGCTTGAAACCCTACAAACATGCCCCTCTGCTTGAGAACCTCAAACAATCTGCCTCGTTGCACCCAACCTCAAAACCATCTCCTCTCCTCCTGCCAAACCTGCAAAACTGCCCGTCTCCTTGAGAAGCCTGCTAACAATCCCCTCTCCTTGAGAAAACCTCAAAAAATCCCCCTCCCGGAGAAACCTCTAAAACCTTCCGCAGAAACCTCAAAACATCCCAGCCTCCTTGAGAAACCTCAAAAACCAGAGCCCCTTGAGAAACCTCAAAAACATCCCTTCTCTCCTTGAGAAACCTCAAAACAGAGCCCCTCCCCGAGAAACCCTCAAAATCATCCCCCTCTCCTTGAGAAACCTCAAAAACATCCCCCTCCTTGAAAAACCTCAAACAATCCCCCTCTCCTTGAGAAACCTCAAACATCAAAACCAGATCCCAGCCAGCCTTGAGAAACCTCAAAACCATCCCCCTCTCCTGAGAAATTCAAAACAAACCCCCTCTCCTTGAGCCTCAAAACCATCCTCCTCTCCTTGAGAAACCTCCCCCTCTCCATGAGAGTCTCATCAGGATCCTGCCTCCTTGAAACCTCAAAACCATCCCACTCTCCCTAGAGAAACCTCAAAACAACCTCCCCCTTGAGAAACCTAAAAACACAACCCCCTCTCCTTGAGAAACGTCAAAACCATCCAGCCTCTCCTTGATCCTCCAAACAAGCCAGCCAGAGATCCGCCATTCAGTCCTTGAGAAACCTCAAAACAATCCCCCTTAGCCTGAGAAACCTCAAATTCCGGTGCTGCTCCTTCCTCAAAACAACCCTCTTAAACCAAACCTCCCCTTATCCTTGAGAAACCTCAAAGTCACATCCCCCTCTCCTTGAGAAACCTCAAAACAATCCCACTCTCCTTTGGAAAACCTAAAAACCAATCCCCCTCTCCTATGGTGGGTTCAAAGTCTATCCCCCTCCCTTGAGAAAACTCAAAACATATCCCCCCTCCTGCCCTCCCTCATTTATAAACCTCAAAACAATCCCCTCTCCTTGGAAACCATCAAAACCATCCCCCCTTTTGAGAACCTCAAACAATCCCCCCCACCCTGAGAAACCTCAAAACATCCCCCTTATCCTTGAGAAACCTCAAAACAACCCTCACTCTCTTTAGGAAACTCAAAAAAACCATCCCCCTCTCCTTGAGGAATTCTATGTTTCCCAATGACTCCCCCCCTCGAGGTAACCTCAAAAATCCCCCTCTCCTTGAGAACTCGTTATCTCTCATTGGGAAGCCTAAAACATCCTCCTCTCTTGAGAAACCTCAAAACAACCCCACTCCTTGAAATACTTCAAACAACCTTGACGGTCATTTGTAATCGTGGACTTCCTTGAGAACGTCAAAACAATCCCCCTCTCCTTGAGAATTTCAAAGTCATCCCCCTCTCCTCAAGAACCTGCAAAAACAATCTGCTCTCCTTGAGAAATCGTCAAAACAATCCCCCTCTCCTCAAGAAACCTCAAAACAATCCCATCTCCTTGAGACACGCCAAAACAATCCCACTCTCCTTGAGAAATCTCAAAACAATCCCCCTCTCCTTGAGGAATTTCAAAGCCATCCTCCTCTCCTTGATGAACCTCAAAACAATCCCCTCTCCTTGAGAAACCTCAAAACAAATCCTGCCTCCTTGAGAAACCTCAAAACCATCCCCCCACCCCTTGAGAAACCTCAAAACAATCCCCCTCTCCTCGAGAAACCTCAAAACAATCCCCTTCTCCTTAAGAAACCTCAAAACAATCCCCCTCTCCTTGAGAAACCTCAAAACAATCCCACTCTCCTTGAGAAACCTAAAAACCATGCCCCTCTCCTTGAGAAACCTCAAAACAATACCCAGCTCCTTGAGAAACCTCAAAACAATCCCCCAATCCTTGCAAAAAAACTCAAATCAAACCTTCTCTCTTTAGAAACCTCAAATCAAACCTTCTCTCCTTAAAAAACATAAAAACAACCCCCCCCCCCCCCCCTTGGGAAACCTCAAAACAACCCCCCTCCTTGAGAAACCTCAAAACAATCCCCATCTCCTTGAGAAACCTAAAAACCACCCCCCTCTCCTTGAGGAATTTCAAAACCACCCCTCCTCTCCTTGAGAAACCTCAAAACAATCCCCTCTCCTTGAGAAACCTCAAATCAAACCTTCTCTCCTTGAGAAAAACCTCAAAACAATCCCCCCCCCCCCCTTGAGAAACCTCAAAACAATACCCCTCTCCTTGAGAAACCTCAAAACTTCAAAACAATCTCCTACCTCAAAACAACCCCCCCTCTCCTTGACAACCTCAAAAACAATCCCCCTCTCCTTTAGAAACCTCAAAACCATCCCCCCACTCCTTGAGAAACCTCAAAACAATCCCCTCTCCTTGAGAAACCTCAAAACCATCCTCCTCTCCTTGAGAAACCTCAAAACAATCCCCATCTCCTTGAGAAAATTCCAAACAATCCTCCCCTCCTTGAGAAACCTCAAAACAATCCCCCTCTCCTTGAGAAACCTCAAAACAACACCCCCCCCCCTTGAGAAACCTCAAAACCATCCCCCTCTCCTTGAGAAACCTCAAAACAATCCCCCTCTCCTTGAGAAACCCTCAAAACAATCCCCCACTCCTTGAGAAACCTCAAACAATCCCCTCCTCTCTTGAGAAACCTCAAAACAAACCCCCTCTCCTTGAGAAACCTTGAGAAACCCCTCTCCTTGAAAACAAAACCATCCCCACTCCTTGAGAAACCTCAAAAACCATCCCCCTCCTCCTTGAGAAACCTCAAAACAAAACAACCCCCCCCCGCTCTCTTGAGAAACCTCAAAACAATCCCCCTCCTTGAGAAACCTCAAAACAATCCCCCTCTCCTTGAGAAACCATCAAAAACATCCTCCTCCCCCTTGAGAAACTTCTCAAAACAATCCCCCTCTCCTTGAGAAACCTCAAAACAATCATCCTCTCCTTGAGAAACCTCAAAAACAATCCCCTCTCCTTGAGAAACCTCAAAACAATCCCCTCTCCTTGAGAAACCTCAAAACAAATCCCCTCTCCTTGAGAAACTCAAAACAATCCCCCTCCTTGAGAAACCTCAAAACAATCCCCCTTTCCTTGAGAAACCTCAAAAACAACCCCTCTCCTCCTTGAGAAACCTCAAAACAATCCCCACCCTCCTTGAGAACCTCAAAAAAAACCCCCACCCCTTGAGAAACCTCAAACAACCCCCCCTCCTTGAGAAACCTCAAACAATCCCCCCCCTCCTTGAGAAACCTCAAAACAATCCCCCTCTCCTTGAGAAACCTCAAAACATCCCCTCTCCTTGAGAAACCTCAAAACAATCCCCTCTCCTTGAGAAACCTCAAAACAATCCCCCTCTCCTTGAGAAACCTCAAAACAATCCCCCCCTCTCCTTGAGAAACCTCAAAACAACCCCCCACTCCTTTAGAAACCTCAAATCAAGCCTTCTCTCCTTGAGAAATGTAAAAACAACCCCACCCTTGAAAAACCTCAAAACAAACCTCCCCCTCTCCTTGAGAAACTCAAAACAATCCCCCCCTCCTTGAGAAAACCTCAAAACAATCCCCTCTCCTTGAGAAACCTCAAAACAATCCCCCTCTCCTTGAGAAACCTCAAAACAATCCCCTCTCCTTGAGAAACCTCAAAACAATCCCCCCTCTCCTTGAGAAACCTCAAAACAATCCCCCTCTCCTTGAGAAACCTCAAAACAATCCCCCCCTCCTTGAGAAACCTCAAAACAATCCCCCTCTCCTTGATAAACCTCAAAACATCCCCCCCTCTCCTTGAGAAACCTCAAAACAATCCCCTCTCCTTGAGAAACCTCAAAACAATCCCTCAAAACCTCCTTGAGAAACTCAAAACCATCCCCCTCTCCTTGAGAAACCTCAAAACAATCCCCCTCTCCTTGAGAAACCTCAAAACAATCCCCCTTCCTTGAGAAACCTCAAAACCATCCCCCACCCCCTTGAGAAACCTCAAAACAATCCCCCTCTCCTCGAGAAACCTCAAAACAATCCCCTCTCCTGAGAAACCTCAAAACAATCCCCTTCTCCTTGAGAAACCTCAAAACAATCCCCCTCTCCTTGAGAAACCTCAAAACAATCCCCTCCTCTCCTTGAGAAACCTCAAAACAATCCCCTTCTCCTTGAGAAACCTCAAAACAATCCCCCACTCCTTGAGAAACCTCAAAACAACCCCCTCTCCTTGAGAAACCTCAAAACAATCCCCTCCCCTCCTTGAGAAACCTCAAAACAATCCCCCTCTCCTTGAGAACCTCAAAAACAATCCCCCTCTCCTTGAGAAACCTCAAAACAATCCCCACTCCTTGAGAAACCTCAAAACCATCCCCCCTCCTTGAGAAACCTCAAAACAATCCCCCTCTCCTTGAGAAACCTCAAAACATCCTCCTCTCCTTGAGAAACCTCAAAACAACCCCCTCTCCTTGAGAAACCTCAAAACAATCCCCCCCCTTGAGAACCTCAAAACAATCCCCCTCTCCTTGAGAAACCTCAAAACATCCTTCTCCTCCTTGAGAAACCTCAAAACAAACCCCCCTCTCCTTGAGAAACCTCAAAACAATCCCCCTCTCCTTGAGAAACCTCAAAACAATCCCCCTCTCCTTGAGAAACCTCAAAACAATCCCCCTCTCCTTGAGAAACCTCAAAACAATCCCCCTCTCCTTGAGAAACCTCAAAACAATCTCCCAAAACAAACCTCAAAACAATCCCCCCCCTTAGAAACCTCAAAACAAACCTCCTCTCCTTGAGAAACCTCAAAACAATCCCCCCCCTCCTTGAAAACCTCAAAACAATCCCCCTCTCCTTGAGAAACCTCAAAACAATCCCCCTCTCCTTGAGAAACCTCAAAACAATCCCCTCTCCTTGAGAAACCTCAAAACAATCCCCCCCTCCTTGAAAAACCTCAAAACAAATCCTCTCTCCTTGAGAAACCTCAAAACAATCCCCCCTCCTTGAGAAACCTCAAAACAATCCCCCTCTCCTTGAGAAAAACCTCAAAACCATCCTCCTCTCCTTGAGAAACCTCTCAAAACAATCCCCCATCCCTTGAGAAACCTCAAAACAATCCCCCTCTCCTTGAGAAACCTCAAAACAATCCCCCTCTCCTTGAGAACCTCAAAACAATTCCACTCTCCTTGAGAAACCTCAAAACCAACCCCCACTCCTTGAGAAACCTCAAAACAATCCCCCTCTCCTTGAGAAACCTCAAAACAATCCCCCTCTCCTTGAGAAACCTCAAAACAATCCCCTCTCCTTGAGAAACCTCAAAACAATCCCCCCCTCCTTGAGAAACCTCAAAACAATCCCCTTCTCCTTGAGAAACCCTCAAAACAATCCCCTTTCTCCTTGAGAAACCTCAAAAACAATCCCCCTCTCCTTGAGAAAACCTCAAAACATCCCCCTCTCCTTGAGAAACCTCAAAACCATCCCCACTCCTTTGAGAAACCTCAAAACAATCCCCCTCTCCTTGAGAAACCTAAAAACAATCCCCCTCTCCTTGAGAAACCTCAAAACAACATCCCCCTCACTCCTTGAGAAACCTCAAAACAAACCTTCTCTCCTTGAGAAACCTAAAAACAATCCCCCCCCTCCTTGAGAAACCTCAAAACAATCCCCTCTCTCCTTGAGAAACCTCAAAACAATCCCCCTCTCCTTGAGAACCTCAAAACAATCCCCCTCTCCTTGAGAAACTCAAAAACAATCCCCCTCTCCTTGAGAAACCTCAAAACAATCCCCCTCTCCTTGAGAAACCTCAAAACAATCCCCCTCTCCTTGAGAAACCTCAAAACAATCCCCCTCTCCTTGAGAACCTCAAAACAATCCCCTCTCCTTGAGAAACCTCAAAACCAATCCCCCTCCTTGAGAAACCTCAAAACAATCCCCCCCCCTTGAGAAACCTCAAAACATCCCCCTCTCCTTGAGAAACCTCAAAACAATCCCCTCTCCTTGAGAAACCTCAAAACAATCCCCCTCTCCTTGAGAAACCTCAAAACAATCCCCTCTCTCCTTGAGAAACCTCAAAACAATCCCCCTCTCCTTGAGAAACCTCAAAACCAATCCCCCTCTCCTTGAGAAACCTCAAAACAATCCCCCTCTCTTGAGAAACCTCAAAACAATCCCCCCTCTCCTTGAGAAACCTCAAAACAATCCCCCTCTCCTTGAGAAACCTCAAAACAATCCCCCTCTCCTTGAGAAACCTCAAAAACAATCCCCTCTCCTTGAGAAACCTCAAAACAATCCCCCTCTCCTTGAGAAACCTCAAAACCAATCCCCTCTCCTTAAGAAACCTCAAAACAATCCCCCTCTCCTTGAAAAACCTCAAAACATCCCCCCCACTCCTTGAGAAACCTCAAAACAATCCCCCCCTCCTTGAGAAACCTCAAAACAATCCCCCTCCCTCCTTGAGAAACCTCAAAACAATCCCCCTCTCCTTGAGAAACCTCAAAACCATCCTCCTCTCCTTGAGAAACCTCAAAACAATCCCCCTCTCCTTGAGAAACCTCAAAACAATCCCCCTCTCCTTGAAAAAAACCTCAAAACAAACCCCCTCTCCTTGAGAAACCTCAAAACAATCCCCTCTCCTTGAAAACCTCAAAACAAACCCCCCTCTCTCCTTGAAAACCTCAAAAAACAAACTCCTTGAGAAACCTCAAAACAACCCCCTCTCCTTGAGAAACCTCAAAACAATCCCCCTCTCCTTGAGAAACCTCAAAACAATCCCCCTCTCCTTGAGAAACCTCAAAACCATCCCCCTCTCCTTGAGAAACCTCAAAAACAATCCCCTCTCCTTGAGAAACCTCAAAACAAACCTTCTCTCCTTTGAGAAACCTCAAAACAATCCCCACTCCTTGAGAAACCTCAAAACAATCCCCCTCTCCTTGAGAAACTCAAAACAATCCCCTCCCTTGAGAAACCTCAAAACAATCCCCCCTTTGAGAAACCTCAAAACAATCCCCCTCTCCTTGAGAAACCTCAAAACAATCCCCCTCTCCTTGAGAAACCTCAAAACAATCCCCCCTCCTTGAGAAACCTCAAAACAATCCCCCTCTCCTTGAGAAACCTCAAAACAATCCCCCTCTCCTTGAGAAACCTCAAAACCCCCCTCTCCTTGAGAAACCTCAAAACAACCCCCCCTCTCTTGAGAAACCTCAAAACCATCCCCCCTCCTTGAGAAACCTCAAATCAAACCTTCTCTCCTTGAGAAACCTAAAAACAACCCCCCCCCTTTGAGAAACCTCAAAACAATCTCCCTCTCCTCGAGAAACCTCAAAACAATCCCCCTCTCCTTGAGAAACCTCAAAACCAACTCCCTCCTTTTGAGAAACCTCAAAACATCCTTCCTCTCCTTGAGAAACCTCAAAACAATCCCCCTCTCCTTGAGAAACCTCAAAAACAATCCCCCCTCCTTGAGAAAACCTCAAAACAATCCCCCTCTCCTTGAGAAACCTCAAAACAAACCCCCTCTCCTTGAGAAACCTCAAAACCATCCTCCTCTCCTTGAGAAACCTCAAAACAATCTCCCACATTTAGAAAACTCAAAACAATCCCGCTCTCAAAACCTCAAATCAAACATTCTCTCCTTAAAGAAACCTCAAAACAATCCCCCTCTCCTTGAGAAACCTGAAAACAATTCCCTTCTCCTTGAGAAACCTCAAACAATCCCTCCCCTTGAGAAACCTCAAAACAATCCCCCTCTCCTTGAGAACCTCAAAACAATCCCTCTCTCCTCGAGAAACCTCAAAACAATCTTCCTCTCCTTGAGGAACCTCAAAACAATCCCCCTCTCCTTGAGAAACCTCAAAACAACCCCCCTCTCCTCGAGAAACCTCAAAACAATCTTCCTCTCCTTGAGAAACCTCAAAACAATCCCACTCTCCTCGGTAAACCTCAAAACAATCCCTCTCTCCTTGAGAAACATCAAAACAATCCCCAGCTCCTTGAGCAACCTCAAAACAACCCCCCTCTCCTTGAGAAGCCTCAAAACAATCCCACCCTCCTTGAGAAACCTCAAAACCATCCTCCTCTCCTTGAGAAACCTCAAAACAATCCCCAGCTCCTTGAGAAACCTCAAAACAATCCCCCACACCTTGAGAAACCTCAAATCAAACCTTTGCTCCTTGAGAAACATACAAACAACACCCTTTCCCCCTTGAGAAACCTCAAAACAATCCCCCTCTCCACAAGACACCTCAAAACAATCCCCTTCTCCTCAAGAAACCTCAAAACAATCCTCCTCTCCTTGAGACACCGCAAAACCATCCCCCTGTCCTTGAGAAACCTCAAAACAATCCCCCTCTTCTTGAGAAACCTCAAAACAACCCCCTCTATGTGAGAACCCTCAAAACATCCCCCCTCTCCTTTAGAAACCTCAAAACAATCCCCCTCTCCTTGAGAAACCTCAAAACAATCCCCCTCTCATTGAGAAACCTCAAAACAATCCTTCTCTCCTTGAGAAACCTCAAAACAATCCCCCTCTTCTTGAGAACCCTAAAAACAATCCCTCTCTATTTGAGAAACCTCAAAAAAACCCCCCTCTGATTGAGAAACCGCCAAACAATATCCTCTCCTTGAGAAACCTCAAAACCATCCCCCTCTCCTTGATAAACCTCAAAACATTCCCCCTCTCTCGAAGAAACCTCAAAACAAACCCCATCTCCTTGAACCACTCCCCCCCTCTCCTTGAGAAACCTCAAAACAATCCCCCTCTCCTTGAGAAACCTCAAAACCATCCCCCTCTCCTTGAGAAACCTGTCACGAGTGTCAGTGTAATCCGGTGGATCGAAGTCAGGCGCAGGACATAGAACTCTATGAAACGTACTTTACTGAATAAGTAAAGAAATCAATACAAGATACCTCCACACAGGGAGGAACAAACCCGCTCACCAACGACACACAAAACGAAAAACAAACATGCACAAAACACATTGGGAGCCACCGGGTTAAATAGGGAAGGAGTAATCACATAATGGGAAACAGGTGTGTAACAATCAGACAACAGGTAGAACATAGAAACTAGATCGGCAGTGGTCGATCAGTTGCCCCCCCCACCCCCCGGGGACGGCCAGGAGGACGCGGTGCGGGGCGAGTCGGATGACTGCGGTGGAAATCTCTCAACATGGAGGGATCGAGGATGTCCCTCCTAGGGACCCAGCACCGTTCCTACAGACCGTACCCCTCCCACTCCACGGGATACTGCAGGCCTCCCACCCGACGCCTCGGAACGGACTGAGTACGCCGGTGCCCCCTCGATGTCCAGTGGGGGCGGAGGAACCTCCCGTATCTCAGACTCCTGGAGTGGACCAGCTACCACCGGTCTGAGGAGAGACACATGGAACGAGGGGTTAACACGATAATCAGGAGGAAGCTGTAACCTATAACATACCTCGTTCAATCTCCTCAGGACTTTAAATGGCCCCACAAACCGCCGACCCAGCTTCCGGCAGGGCAGGCGAAGGGGCAGGTTTCGGGTCGAGAGCCAGACCCGGTCCCCCGGGGAATATACCGGAGCCTCACTGCGGTGGCGGTCGGACTCGCCTTTTGCCGCACGATGGCCCGTTGCAGGCGCACATGGGCAGCGTTCCAGGTCTCCTGCGAGCGCCGAAACCATTCGTCCACCGCAGGTGCCTTGATCTGGCTCTGATGCCATGGTGCCAGAACCGGCTGATAACCTAGTACACACTGAAATGGAGACAGGTTAGTGGAGGAGTGGCGGAGGGAGTTTTGGGCCATCTCTGCCCAAGGGATGTACACCGACCAATCCCCCTGCCGGTCCTGGCAATATGACCTCAGAAACATACCCACCTCCTGGTTGTCTCTCTCCACCTGCCCGTTGCTTTCGGGGTGAAACCCTGAGGTCAGGCTGACCGAGACTCCCAGACGTTCCATGAACGCCCTCCAGACTCTCGAGGTGAACTGGGAACCCCGATCAGACACTATATCCTCAGGTACCCCATAGTGCCGGAAGACGTGTGTAAATAGGGCCGCAGCAGTCTGTAGGGCCGTAGGGAGACCGGGCAGAGGAATGAGGCAGCAGGACTTAGAAAACCGATCCACAACGACCAGGATCGTGGTGTTACCTTGTGAGGGGGGAAGATCCGTCACGAAGTCCACCAATAAGTGGGACCACGGTCGTTGTGGAACGGGTAGGGGTTGCAATTTCCCTCTGGGCAGGTGTCTAGGAGCCTTACACTGGGCACACATCGAGCAGGAGGAAACATAAACCCTCACGTCCTGAGCTAAGGTGGGCCACCAGTACTTCCCACTAAGACAATGCACTGTCCGACCGATACCAGGATGACCAGAGGAGGGTGACGTGTGAGCCCAATAGATCAAACGATCGCGGACCTCCAGCGAGACGTACATACGACCCTCTGGACACTGGGGAGGAGTGGGTTCATTACGCAACTCTCCTCCGTGTCATACAGTCGGGACAGAGCATCTGCCTTAGCATTCTGGGAACCTGGCCTGTACGAAAGGGTGAAAACAAAACGGCGAGAAACATGGACCACCTTGCCCGGTGAGGGTTTAGTCTCCTCGCCGCCCGGATGTTCTCCAGATTGCGGTGGTCAGTCAAAATGAGAAAAGGGTGTTTAGCCCCCTCAAGCCAATGTCTCCACGCTTTCATGGCTTGGACCACAGCCAACAGCTCCCGGTCCCCCACATCATAGTTGCGCTCCGCCGGGCTGAGCTTCTTCGAAAAGAACGCACAGGGGCGGAGCTTGGGTGGTGTGCCCGAGCGCTGGGAAAGTACAGCACCTATCCCAGCCTCCGACGCGTCCACCTCAACTGTGAAAGCCAAGGAGGGATCCGGATGATCCAGCACTGGAGCCGAGGTAAATAGGTTTTTCAGATGACTGAACGCCCTGTCCGCCTCAGCTGACCACTGCAGACGCACCGGCCCCCCCTTCAGCAACGAGGTAATGGGAGCCGCTACCTGACCAAAGCCCCAGATAAAACTCTGGTAGTAATTGGCAAACCCCAAAAATCGCTGCACCTCCTTCACCATGGTTGGAGTCGCCCAATTACGCACGGCCGAAATGCGGTCACTCTCCATCCTCACCCCAGACGTGGACATGTGGTGCCCTAGGAAGGAGATGGACTCCTGTAAGAACAGGCATTTCTCCGCCCTGGCATACAGGTCATGCTTCAACAGTCGTCCAAGCACTTTACGCACCAGGGACACATGCTCGGCCCGAGTAGCGGAGTATATGAGAATGTCATCAATATACACCACTACACCCTGTCCGTGCAGATCCCTGAAAATCTCATCGACAAAGGATTGGAAGACTGATGGAGCATTCATCAAACCGTATGGCATGACGAGGTACTCATAGTGTCCTGAGGTAGTACTGAATGCCGTCTTCCACTCATCTCCCTCCTGGATACGCACCAGGTTGTACGCGCTCCTGAGATCCAATTTCGTGAAGAAGCGCGCCCCGTGCAATGACTCCGTCATACAAGCTATCAGAGATAATGGCTAGCTGTACTTGATGGTGATCTGATTAAGACCATGGTAATCAATGCACGGGCGTAACCCACCATCCTTCTTCTTCACGAAAAAGAAACTTGAGGAAACAGGTGAAGTGGAAGGCCGAATGTATCCCTGTCTCAGAGATTCGGAGACATATGTTTCCATAGCCGCCTTCTCCTCCTGTGACAGAGGATACAAGTGACTCTGGGGAAGTGCAGCGCCTACCTGGAGATTTATCGCACAATCCCCCGGACGATGGGGTGGTAATTTCGTCGCCCTCTTTTTACTGAAGGCGAGAGCCAAATCGGCATACTCGGCAGGAATGTGCATAGTGGAAACCTGGTTTGGACTTTCCACCGTAGTTGCCCCCAAGGAAACTCCTAAATACCTCCCTGAACACTGACCGGACCATCCCTTGAGAGCCCTCTGTTGCCATGAAATAGTGGTCCATGAGTGGTTAACCAGGGAAGTCCCAACACCACAGGATACGCAGGAGAATCAATCAGATAGAGACTAATCCTCTCCTCATGACCCCCCTGCGTCCTCATTAAGAGTGTTGCGGTAACCTCCCTGATTAGACCTGACCCTAGCGGGCAACTATCTAATGCGTGGACAGGGAAAGGCACATCAACACGAACAGTGGGAATCCCTAAGCTAAGTGAATACTGATGATCAATGAAATTTACAGCTGCGCCTGAATCTACTAGCACCTTATGCTGGGAATAAGGAGAAAACTCTGGGAAAACAACCTCTATACACAGCTGACCAACAGGGATCTCTGGGTGAGTCGGGTGCTTACTCACCTGAGATGGTCGACCAGTGCTCTGCCTACTGCCTCGACTCCCTGAGGACCCTCCCCAACACCGACCCGCAGTGTGTCCTCTGCGGCCACAGTTGTTGCAGGGGACGGCCCCTCTCCTGGTCTCTCTAAGCGCAGCACCTCCGAGCTCCATGGGGGTAGGGGCGGAGGTGCTGGGAGATGAAATGAATGGGCCCTGATCAGAACGTCCACGGGTCTCTAACAGGTTATCCAGCCTGACGGACATCTCCACCAGTTGGTCCAGGTTGAGTTTGGTATCCCTGCAGGCCAGTTCCCGCCGAACGTCCTCCCTTAGGCTGCAACGATAGTGGTCGATCAGGGCCCTCTCATTCCATCCTGCGCTGGCTGCCAGAGTCCTGAACTCCAGCGCAAAATCCTGGGCGCTCCTCCTCTCCTGTCTTAGGTGGAACAGACGCTCGCCCGCCGCTCTACCCTCCGGTGGATGATCGAATACCGCCCGGAAGCGGCGGGTGAAATCCTCATAGCGAACAGATGTAGCGTCAATTCCTCCCCACTCGGCGTTGGCCCACTCGAGCGCCTTCCCCCACAGACAGGAGATGAGGGCGGACACGCTCTCGTATCCCGAGAGCGCCGGGTGAATGGTTGCCAGGTAGAGCTCTATGCCCTCGGGAGCGAGAGCCAAATCCCACTGGGCCCAGGTGGCGAAGGGGTGGACAGTGGTGTGGGTATGGGAGGTTGAGTGGTTGGAAGAGGTGTAGGAAAGCCACCTCTCTCCCATCGGTCCATAGTATTCACCACCCTCTCCATAGCGGTGCCGAGAGCCTGGATCATGCTCTCCTGTCGTTGAACGCGTTCCTCCATCGATCCGGACTGACTGGCTGTACCTGCTGACTCCATCTTTGGTGCGTGTTTCTGTCACGAGTGTCAATGAAATGCGGTGGATCAAAGTCAGGCGCAGGACACAGAACTCTATGAAACGTACTTTACTAAATAAGTAAAGAAATCAATACAAGATACCTCCACACAGGGAGGAACAAACCCGCTCACCAACAACACACGAAACGAAAAACAAACACGCACAAAACACATTGGGAGCCACCGGGTTAAATAGGGAAGGAGTAATCACATAATGGGAAACAGGTGTGAACCAATCAGACAACAGGTAGAACATAGAAACATAGAACATAGATCGACAGCAGCTAGTACTCCGGTGACGACGAACGCCGAAGCCTGCCCGAGCAAGGAGGAGGGGCAGCCTCGGCAGAATCCGTGACAAAACCTCAAAACAATTCCCCTCTCCTTGAGAAACCTCAATACAATCCCCCTCACCTCGAGAAACCTCAAAACCATCCCCCTCTCCTTTAGAAACCTCAAAACAATCCCCCGCTCCTTGAGAAACCTCAAAACAAACCTTCCTCTCCTTGAGAAACCTCAAAACAAACCTTCTCTCCTCGATAAATCTCAAATCAAACCTCAAAACAAGACTGTCTACTCTGTCGGATAAAAGCAGATTAAGTCTGTTTAGGAAACAGGGTAAAAATAGAGCCGTTCGTTTCTCAGTACCTGACCTGTTCTGACCCCAATCCACCCTCCACCACCTTCCGCTACCCTCCGCTATCGCCTGAATAATTGGAATCTCAACCAGACACACTGGTTGCATCCCAAATTCCACCCTATTCCCTACATAGTGCGCTACTTTA
>CM072228.1:52513621-52576121 GCA_036851935.1 Coregonus suidteri | reverse complement strand
GGGGAGAGGAGAGAGGAGAGGAGAGGAGAGGAGAGGAGAGGAGAGGAGAGGAGAGGAGAGGAGGGGAGGGGAGAGGAGAGGAGAGGAGAGGAGGGAGAGGAGAGGAGGGAGAGGAGAGGAGAGGAGAGGAGGGGAGGGGAGGGGAGGGGAGGGGAGGGGAGGGGAGAGGAGAGGAGAGGAGAGGAGAGGAGAGGAGAGGAGAGGAGAGGAGAGGAGAGGAGAGGGAGGGGAGGGGGAGGGGAGGGGGAGAGGAGAGGAGAGGAGAGGAGGGGAGGGAGAGGAGAGGAGGGGAGGGGAGGGGAGAGGAGAGAGGAGAGGAGAGGAGGGAGGGGAGGGGAGGGGAGGGGAGGGGAGGGGAGAGGAGAGGAGAGGAGAGGAGAGGAGAGGAGAGGAGAGGAGAGGAGAGGAGAGGAGAGGAGAGGAGAGGAGAGGAGGGAGGAGGGGAGGGGAGGGGAGGGAGGGGGAGGGGAGAGGGAGAGAGGAGAGGAGAGGAGAGGAGAGGAGAGGAGAGGAGAGGAGAGGAGAGGAGAGGCTGGTGAGTGACTACTATACTGAGACTCTGGACATGCCTCTATCAAGGGAGATTAGCATGTCTTGGGGGTATGACTTTGGACGGAGGGCACAGTAGCTATAACCAATATATGTGGAGAAAGGACCTTAACAGGGGGGCTTCTGGGAAATGGAATGTGAGGCAGAGATTACGGTCTGTCTTCGCAAACATGACAGCACATCAAGGTTGAGGTTCCTTTTAAATTCAGTGGATGAATTCCAATCAATAAATTGATAATTGACCATTATTTTCAATGCATGAATTTATTAATTTGTTCCGTAAATTGACTTGGAATTGACCCAAAAACTACAACACACTGTATTATTATTTAATTTATTTTCTTGGATATTACAATCGCATTGAAATGATGAACAGTTGAAGTCGGAAGTTTACATACACTTAGGTTGGAGTCATTAAAACTCGTTTTTCAACCACTCCACAAATTTCTTGTTGACAAACTATAGTTTTGGCAAGTTGGTTAGGTCATCTACCTTGTGCATGACACAAGTCATTTTTCTAACAATTGTTTACAGACAGATTATTTCACTTATAATTCACTGTATCACAATTCCAGTGGGTCAGAAGTTTACATACACTAAGTTGACTGTGCCTTTAAACAGCTTGGAAATTTCCAGAAGATGATGTCAAAGCTTTAGAAGCTTCTGATAGGCTAATTGACATAATTTGAGTCAATTGGAGGTGTACCTGTGTATGTATTTCAAGGCCTACCTTCAAACTCAGTGCCTCTTTGCTTGACATCATGGGAAAATCAAAAGAACTCAGCCAAGACCTCAGAAAAAATGGTTCATTCTTGGGAGCAATTTCCAAACGCCTGAAGGTACCACGTTCATCTGTACAAACAATAGTACGCAAGTATAAACACCATGGGACCACGCAGCCATCATACCGCTCAGGAAGGAGACGCGTTCTGTCTCCTATAGATGAATGTATTCTTAAAATAAAGTGGTGATCCTAACTGACCAATACAGGGAATTTTGAAGATGCTGGAGGAAAACAGTACAGGAATTATCTATGAAAAAACTGAGTTTATATGACATAACCTGGAAGGCCACTGGCTAAGGAAGTATGTAAACTGCCTCCGAAAATCGCCAACTGTAGATTATAGGTAATTGGACTGACATGGAAAGCAATATCGTATGCTGTTAATTTGTTTCTGCGCTGCGAAAGTTGTCCCTATTTTCTGATGGATTTAATGTCTTTAGAGAGTCAGCCAGCCTGGTAATCAGATGTGAACCGTGAAAACACAGGGGTGGCATAATTATGATGTCATGGGGGCTACTTAGAAGGGTTTCTATACTCAACTGGAAATGACAGGCAATAGAAGGAATGGTGGACCACATTGAAGACTCTGACAATCTCAAGACATCAGTCAGGAAGTTAACACTGCTTGCCTTGAAATATCAACGATCTTTGAGTGATACACAAATAATTTCTCTAATATGATATGAATACATTGGAAATGACAGGCAAAGAAGATTGGCACCACCACACAGACACTAGATTAGCTGTACCATCACAAAAGAGACTACCTCTATCACTTTGTTCCTGTAGAGACTTTGTCTATCACCACACAGAGACTACCTCTATCACCAGCACAGGAGACTAGACTACAACACCACACAGAGACGACTACCTTATCACCACACAGAGGACTACCTCTGTCACCACACAGAGCCTACCCTCTATCACCACACAGAGGAAGCCTCTATCACCACACAGGAGACTACCTCTAAACATTTGACCACACAGAGATACCTCTATCACCACACAGAGACTACCTCTATCAACCACACAGAGACTAGACTACCTCTATCACCACACAGAGACTACCTCTATCAAACACAAGAGACTACCTCTATCACCACACAGAGACTACCTCTATCACCACTGACTACCTCTATTCCACACAAGAGACTACCTCTATGACCACACAGAGAGTAGACTACCTCTATCAAACCACAGAGGACTACCTCTATCACCACACAGAGACTAGACTACTCTATCACACAACACAGAGACTCTAACTCTATCACCAACACAGAGACTACCTCTATCACCACACAGAGACTAAACTCTATCACCCACACAGAGGACCTCTATCACCACACAGAGACTACCTCTATCACCACACAGAGACTGACTACTCTATCACCACACAGAGGACCTCTATCACCACACAGAGACTACCTCTATCACCACACAGAGACTACCTCTATCACCACAACAGAGACTACTCTATCACCACACAGAGACTACCTCTATCACCACACAGAGACTACCTCTATCACCACACAGAGACTAGACTACCTCTATCACCACACAGAGACTACCTCTATCACCACACAGAGACTAGACTACCTCTATCACCACACAGAGACTACCTCTATCACAACACAGAGACTACCTCTATCACCACACAGAGACTACCTCTATCACCACAAAGAGACTACCTCTATCACCACACAGAGACTACCTCTATCACCACACAGAGACTACCTCTATCACCACACAGAGAGGACTACCTCTATCACCACACAGAGACTAGACTACCTCTATCAACCACACAGAGACTACCTCTATCACCACACAGAGACTAGACTACCTCTATCACCACACAGAGACTAGACTACCTCTATCACCACACAGAGACTACCTCTATCACCACACAGAGACTACCTCTATCACCACACAGAGACTACCTCTATCACCACACAGAGACTACCTCTATCACCACACAGAGACTACCTCTATCACCACACAGAGACTACCTCTATCACCACACAGAGACTACCTCTATCACAACACAGAGACTACCTCTATCACCACACAGAGACTAGACTACCTCTATCACCACACAGAGACTACCTCTATCACCACACAGAGACTACCTCTATCACCACACAGAGACTACCTCTCTATCACCACACAGAGACTACCTCTATCACCACACAGAGACTACTACCTCTATCACCACACAGAGACTACCTCTATCACCACACAGAGAGACTACCTCTATCACCACACAGAGACTACCTCTATCACCACACAGAGACTACCTCTATCACCACACAGAGACTACCTCTATCACCACACAGAGACTATAGACTACCTCTATCACCACACAGAGACTACCTCTATCACCACACAGAGACTACCTCTATCACCACACAGAGACTAGACTACCTCTATCACCACACAGAGACTACCTCTATCACCACACAGAGACTACCTCTATCACCACACAGAGACTACCTCTATCACCACACAGAGACTACCTCTATCACCACACAGAGACTACCTCTATCACCACACAGAGACTACCTCTATCACCACACACAGAGACTACCTCTATCACCACACAGAGACTACCTACCTCTATCACCACACAGAGACTACCTCTATCACCACACAGAGACTACCTCTATCACCACACAGAGACAGAGACTAGACTACCTCTATCACCACACAGAGACTAGACTACCCTCTATCACCACACAGAGACTAGACTACCTCTATCACCACACAGAGACTACTATATCACCACACAGAGACTACCTCTATCACCACACAGAGACTAGACTACCTCTATCACCACACAGAGACTAGACTACCTCTATCACCACACAGAGACTACCTCTATCACCACACAGAGACTAGACTACCTCTATCACCACACAGAGACTAGAGACTACCTCTATCACCACACAGAGACTACCTACTATATCACCACACAGAGACTAGACTACCTCTATCACCACACAGAGACTAGACTACCTCTATCACCACACAGAGACTAGACTACCTCTATCACCACACAGAGACTACCTCTATCACCACACAGAGACTACCTCTATCACCACACAGAGACTAGACTCTACCTTATCACCACACAGACTACCTCTATCACCACACAGAGACTAGACTACCTCTATCACCACACAGAGAGAGACTACCTCTATCACCACACAGAGACTAGACTACCTCTATCACCACACAGAGAGACTACCTCTATCACCACACAGAGACTAGACTACCTCTATCACCACACAGAGACTACCTCTATCACCACACAGAGACTAGACTACCTCTATCACCACACAGAGACTAGACTACCTCTATCACCACACAGAGACTAGACTACCTCTATCACCACACAGAGACTAGACTACCTCTATCACCACACAGAGACTACCTACCTATCACCACACAGAGACTACCTCTATCACCACACAGAGACTACCTCTATCACCACACACGAGACTACCTCTATCACCACATAGAGACTACCTCTATCACCACACAGAGACTAGACTACCTCTATCACCACACAGAGACTAGACTACCTCTATCACCACACAGAGACTACCTCTATCACCACACAGAGACTACCTCTATCACCACACAGAGACTACCTCTATCACCACACAGAGACTAGACTACCTCTATCACCACACAGAGACTAGACTACCTCTATCACCACACAGAGACTAGACTACCTCTATCACCACACAGAGACTACCTCTATCACCACACAGAGACTAGACTACACAGAGGACTCTATCACCACACAGAGACTACCTCTATCACCACACAGAGACTAGACTACCTCTATCACCACACAGAGACTAGACTACCTCTATCACCACACAGAGACTAGACTACCTCTATCACCACACAGAGACTATCACCACACACTACCTCTATCACCACACAGAGACTAGACTACCTCTATCACCACACAGAGACTAGACTACCTCTATCACCACACAGAGACTAGACTACCTCTATCACCACACAGAGACTACTACCTCTATCACCACACAGAGACTAGACTACCTCTATCACCACATAGAGAGACTAGACCACACAGAGACTACCTCTATCACCACACAGAGACTAGACTACCTCTATCACCACACAGATACTAGACTACCTCTATCACCACACAGAGACTATACTACCTCTATCACCACACAGAGACTAGACTACCTCTATCACCACACAGACCATCACAGAGACTAGACTACCTCTATCACCACACAGAGACTAGACTACCCCTATCACCACACAGAGACTAGACTACCTCTATCACCACACAGAGACTAGACTACCTCTATCACCACACAGAGACTATACTACCTCTATCACCACACAGAGACTAGACTACCTCTATCACCACACAGAGACTAGACTACCTCTATCACCACACAGAGAGACTACCTCTATCACCACAGAGACTAGACTACCTCTATCACCACACAGAGACTAGACTAACCTCTATCACCACACAGAGACTAGACTACCTCTATCACCACACAGAGACTAGACTACCTCTATCACCACACAGAGACTAGACTACCTCTATCACCACACAGAGACCACTAGACTACCTCTATCACCACACAGAGACCACCTCTATCACCACACAGAGACTAGACTACCTCTATCACCACACAGAGAGACTAGACTACCTCTATCACCACACAGAGACTAGACTACCTCTATCACCACACAGAGACTACCTCTATCACCACACAGATACTAGACTACCTCTATCACCACATAGAGACTACCTCTATCACCACACAGAGGTGTGTCTATCTTCCACCACAAACCGATGCTGGCACTAAGACCGCACTCAATGAGCTGTATAAGGCCATAAGCAAACAAGAAAATGCTCATCCAGAGGCGGCGCTCCTAGTGGCCGGGGACTTAAAATGCAGGGAAACTTAAATCTGTTCTACCTAATTTCTACTAGCATTTTAAATGTGCAACCAGAGCAAAACAATTCTAGACCACCTTTACTCCACACACAGAGACGCGTACAAAGCTCTCCCTCGCCCACCATTTGGCAAATCTGACCATAATTATATCCCCCTGATTCCTGCTTATAAGCAAAAACTAAAGCAGGAAGCACCAGTGACTCGGTTAATAAGGAAGTGGTCAGATGACACAAATGCTAAGCTACAGGACTGTTTTGCTAGCACAGACTGGAATATGTTCCCGGATTCTTCAGATGGCATTGAGGAGTACATCACATCAGTCACTGGCTTCATCAATAAGTCCATCGATGACGTTGTCCCCACAGTGACCGTACGTACATACCCAAACCAGAAGCCATGGATTACAGGCAACATCCGCACTGAGCTAAAGGGTAGAGCTGCCGCTTTCAAGGAGCGGGACTCTAACCCGGACGCTTATAAGAAATCCCGCTATGCCCTCCGACGAACCATCAAACAGGCAAAGCATCAATACAGGACTAAGATTGAATCGTACTATGCCGACTCCGATGCTCGTCGGATGTGGCAGGGCTTGTAAATTATTACCGACTACAACGGGAAGCACAGCCGCGAACTGCCCAGTGACACAAGCCTACCAGTCGAGCTAAATTACCTCTATGCTCACTTAGAGGCAAGCAACACTGAAGCATGCATGAGAGCATCAGCTGTTCCGTATGACTATGTGATCACGCTCTCCGTAGCCGATGTGAGTAAGACCTTTAAACAGGTCAACATTCACAAGGCCGCAGGGCCAGACGGATTAACAGGACGTGTACTCCGAGCATGCACTGACCAACTGGCAAGTGTCTTCACTGACATTTTCAACCTGTCCCTGACTGAGTCTGTAATACCAACATGTTTCAAGAAGACCACCATAGTGGTTCCCAAAGAACACTAAGGTAACCTGCCTAAATAACTACCGACCCGTAGCACTTACATCTGTAGCCATGAAGTGCTTTGAATGTCCACATCACCAACAAACTATCATGGTCCAAACACACCAAGACAGTCGTGAAGAGGGCACGACAAAGCCTATTCCCCCTCAGGAGACTGAAAAGATTTGGCATGGGTCCTCAGATCCTCAAATAGTTCTAGAGCTGCACCATCGAGAGCATCCTGGACCTCTATACCAGGCGGTGTCAGAAGAAGGCCCTAAAAATTGCCAAAGACTCCAGCCACTGTTCTCTCTGCTACCGCACGGCAAGCGGTACTGGAGCGCCAAGTCTAGGTCCAATAAGGCATCTTAACAGCTTCTACTCCCAATCCATAAGACTCCTGAACAGCTAATCAAATGGCTACCCAGACTATTTGCACTGCATTATTTTACTGCTGCTCTTTAATTATTATTTATTTTTCTATTTTTGTTCTTTTTTTCTATTATATTTTACTTAACACGTATTTTTCTTAAAACTGCATTGTTGGTTAAGCGCTTGTAAGTAAGCATTTCACTGTAAGGTCTACACCTGTTGTATTCGGCGCATGTGACAAATTTAAATTTGATTTGAGTTCAGAGTAAACTACCTCTATCCTCAGTTAACAATGACACTGCTTGAAATAAACGTCAGAGAGGTCATTGAGTGACAGAAAATAAAGATTTCACACTGTCAGTGACACGCGTTACTTAAACCATATCATTAGTCAGAAAACAGAGTGAGGGGTCTTGCACCGTAACAACAGTGTATCCCCTTTAACAATCAGACGTGTTAAAGTGAATGAGGTGTGTGGAGTGAAGGTACAAAGACGCTATATGACCACCCGACACACAAACGCTTGTAAACTGTTTAAGGTGCTTCCCAAATGCCACCCTATTCCCAACGTAGTGCACTACTTTGAACCAGGGCCCTGGTCAAAAGTAGTGCACTACGTTTAGGGAATAGGGTGCTATTTGGGACACATACCTTGTAAAATGAAAGGACTGTAATAAGGACATTAAATTAAATTAAATTTTTTAAAATAAATAAATAAAACAGCCTTGTTTTCTCGTAGCGCTCCAGTCAGACGTTTGATGCTAAACAGGGCTATTAGAAGATGCAAATAGGATCGGCTGGACGTTATGCATGCCGGCATCTGCCAAGAAGCCCGTTTTTAATTTCTCATGAACTGATATCAACTTGGCATCAGCGGACCATTAGTGAATGCAAATGACTGTTCCCCCAATCCCACCCTGGCACTCGTCTCACACTCGTCTCGCACAAACACACACACACACACACACACACACACACACACACACACACACACACACGCACACACATTTACATTAGATTTTACATTTTTGTCATTTAGCAGACGCTCTTATCCAGAGCAACTTACAAATTGGTGCATTCACCTTATGATAGCCCATTTTTAATTTCTCATGAACTGAGCGGACCATTAGCAAATGACGTTCCCCCATCCACCCTGGCACTCGTACAAATTGGTGCATTCACCTTATGATACACCAGTGGGACAACACACTTTACAAGATTTTTTTTTTTTTTTTTTGGTGGGATAGTAAGTGGGGGTAGAAGGATTTCTTTATCCTATCCCAGGTATTCCTTAAAGAGGTGGGGTTTCAAGTGTCTCCGGAAGGTGGTGAGTGACTCCGCTGTCCTGGCGTCGTGAGGGAGCTTGTTCCACCATTGGGGTGCCAGAGCAGCGAACAGTTTTGACTGGGCTGAGCGGGAACTGTGCTTCCGCAGAGGTAGGGGTGCCAGAGGTGGATGAACGCAATGCCCTCGTTTGTGTGTAGGGACTGATCAGTGGAGTGTGCGGAGGAGCGGGGTGACGTGAGAGAACTTGGGAAGGTTGAACACCAGACGGGCTGCGGCGTTCTGGATGAGTTGTAGGGGTTTAATGGCACAGGCAGGGAGCCCAGCCAACAGCGAGTTGCAGTAATCCAGACGGGAGATGACAAGTGCCTGGATTAGGACCTGTGCCGCTTCCTGTGTAAGGCAGGGTCGTACTCTGCGAATGTTGTAGAGCATGAACCTACAGGATCGGGTCACTGCATTGATGTTAGTGGAGAACGACAGGGTGTTGTCCAGGGTCACGCCAAGGCTCTTTGCACTCTGGGGAGGAGGACACAACAGAGTTGTCAACCGTGATGGCGAGATCATGGCGAACGGGCAGTCCTTCCCCGGGAGGAAGAGCAGCTCCCTCTTGCCGAGGTTCAGCTTGAGGTGGTGATCCGTCATCCACACTGATATGTCAGCCAGACATGCAGAGATGTGATTCGCCACCTGGTTATCAGAAGGGGGAAAGGAGAAGATTAATTGTGTGTCGTCTGCGTAGCAATGATAGGAGAGGCCATGTGAGGATATGACAGAGCCAAGTGACTTGGTGTATAGCGAGAATAGGAGAGGGCCTAGAACTGAGCCCTGGGGGACACCAGTGGTGAGAGCACGTGGTGCGGAGACAGATTCTCGCCACGCCACCTGGTAGGAGCGACCTGTCAGGTAGGACGCAATCCAAGAGTGAGCCGCGCCGGAGATGCCCAGCTCGGAGAGGGTGGAGAGGAGGATCTGATGGTTCACAGTATCAAAGGCAGCAGACAGGTCTAGAAGGACGAGAGCAGAGGAGAGAGAGTTAGCTTTAGCAGTGCGGAGAGCCTCCGTGACACAGAGAAGAGCAGTCTCAGTTGAATGACCAGTCTTGAAACCTGACTGGTTTGGATCAAGAAGGGGACACACACACACACACACACACACCTCTAAAGTGATAAGAGCGAGGAGTCATTCAAGACACGCAGCCCGACACGTCTCCAAGACAGAACAGACTGAGAGGACCGTCACCTTGATATAGCCATTTGTCTGAGCAATGTAGTTATAATTACACATTTAATTGTGTATGTCCTGTGATATCTTTCAGTAACACCTTTCAGACAGAACCCTTGTCTAGTGTGTTATAGACTAATCCCCCATATACAGATAATTTCAAATGGAAGTTAATTCTGAACCACCTGCATCAGTGCACACAGACGCCTGAACCACCTGCAACCCACAGACACCTATCAGGTAGACAGGGATTATGTTTCGACTTCCTCCGAAGCTGCCTCCCCTCCATGTTCGGGTTTCGGCGTTCGCCGTCACCGGCCTGCTAGCCACTGCTCCATATCTCACCATTCCATTTGTCTTGTCTTGTCAATTACGCACACCTGGTTTATATTTTACATTTTAGTCATTTAGCAGACGCTCTTATCCAGAGCGACTTACAGTTAAGTGAGTGCATACATTTTCATACTGGCCCCCCTTGGGAAACGAACCCACAACCCTGACGTTGCAAGCGCCATGCTCTACCAACTGAGCTACAGGGGACTAATCCCCTCATTAGTACGTGTATAAGTGTTCCCTCTGCCCCCTTGTCCTTGTGAGGGATTGTTTTATGTGAAGATGACTGTAGCTGGGTTGAGCTACCCGTACTTTGTATTGCCGGGGTTATTTCTCCCCGTGCGCCTGTATTACGCCCTGTGCTGTTGACGCTATCCAGCGTAACTGTGTACTACGGAATAAACTCTGTATTCTGTGATTTACCCTCCTGCGTCTGACTCCTTCAAATCACACTCTCACAGATTAAGATGTATTCTCAGACAACTATCAGGTAGACAGTGATTAAGATTTATTCTCAGACAACTATCAGGTAGACAGTGATTAAGATTTATTATCAGACAACTATCAGGTAGACAGTGATTAAGATTTATTATCAGCCAACTATCAGGTAGACAGTGATTAAGATTTATTCTCAGACAACTATCAGGTAGACAGTGATTAAGATTTCAACTGTCAGCAAACAGCTGAAGCATCAATTATAATATATGCATATAATATAATAATATTCAAACAAATGTGATATTAAATTATGCATTCACTCAAAGTAACTACACATTGAAACTTTTCTACATATTTATTAGAATGTAAGAATGACAGGATGTATTTACTCAAATTCATATATATTCAGTTGGGGCACATTTTTCAACTTAACCCAATGACACAAAACATACAGTGCATATTGTACCAGTTGTACACATAAGGCAGACAATAGCTGCCATCTCTCTGCGTTCTGGATATTCCCATCCACCCACAGGTCACACTGGGGGTCAGCAGACCTGTATTTGTGCATTGTGTTTACCAGGTTTACAGGGGAGGGAGCAGGAATTAGTGATGATGTGAATTGCAGCCAGCCCCTGGCAGAGATGTGCGGAGAGAGAGATAGAAAGAGAGAGATAGAAAGAGAGAGATAGAAAGAAAGAGAGATATGGAAAGAGAGAGATAGAAAGAAAGAGAGATATGGAAAGAGAGAGAAGGAAAGAAAGAGAGATATGGAAAGAGAGAGATGGAAAGAAAGAGAGATATGGAAAGAGAGAGATAGAAAGAGAGAGATAGAAAGAGAGAGATAGAAAGAGAGAGAGATATGGAAAGAGAGAGATAGAAAGAAAGAGAGATATGAAAGGAGAGAGAAGGAAAGAAAGAGAGATATGGAAAGAGAGAGAAGGAAAGAGAAAGATAGAACGAGAGAGAAAGAGAGAGAGAGAGAGAGAGAGCAAGAGAGAGGGAAGCACACAGACGTTATATTGGTAAATAATTAATGAGGGGAATTCATTTTTCTGACACGCTTTAGTGGTCCCTGTCGCCATGGGGATATTTGAAAAGCTAAATGCCACTCGGCGCAACAGTGAATATGGTCCCCTGGCACGCGGCAGAGAGAGGGGTCAGAGCGATCCGAAACGGGGGGTTGAACCCCTACTGAAAGAGACAGGGATGGAAATAGGAGGGCAAACACTGCCGAAAATACAACAGAATGATGCCTCACATCCCCCTTCGCATTTTTCCTATTTTGTTGCATTACAACCTGTAATTTAAATGGATTTTTATTTGGATTTCATGTAATGGACATACACAAAGTAGTTTGGAATTGGTGAAGTGAAATGAAAAAAATAACTTGTTTCAAACAATTCAAAAAAATAAATGACGGAAAAGTGGTGCGTGCATATGTATTCACCCCCTTTGCTATGAAGCCCCTAAATAAGATCTGGTGCAACCAATTACCTTCAGAAGTAACATAATTAGTTAAATAAAGTCCACCTGTGTGCAATCTAAGTATCACATGATCTGTCACATGATCTCAGTATATATATACACCTGTTCTAAAAGGCCTCAGAGTCTGCAACACCACTAAGCAAGGGGCACCACCAAGCAAGCGGCACCATGAAGACCAAGGAGCTCTCCAAACAGGTCAGGGACAAAGTTGTGGAGAAGTAACAGATCAGGGTCGGTTATTAAAAAAATATCAGAAACTTTGAATATCCCACGGAGCACCATTAAATCCATTATTAAAAAATTGAAAGAATATGGCACCACAACAAACCTGCCAGGAGAGGGCCGCCCACCAAAACTCACAGACCAGGCAAGGAGGGCATTAATCAGAGAGGCAACAAAGAGACCAAAGATAACCCTGAAGGAGCTGCAAAGCTCCACAGCGGAGATTGGGGTATCTGTCCATAGGACCACTTTAAGCCATACACTCCACAGAGCTGGGGCTTTATGGAAGAGTGGCCAGAAAAAAGCCATTGCTCAAAAAAACAAATAAGCAAACACGTTTGGTGTTTGCCAAAAAACATGTGGGAGACTCCCCAAACATATGGAAGGAGGTAATCTGGTCAGATGAGACTAAAATTGAGGAAAATGCTATGTCTGGCGCAAAACCCAACACCTCTCATCACCCTTCAATTCTGACCAGTTTCCCAGTCCCTGCAGCATGATGCTGCTGCCACCACCATGCTTCACTGTGGGGATGTTTTTTCATCAGCAGGGACTGGGAAACTGGTCAGAATTGAAGGAATGACGGACGGCGCTAAATACAGGGAAATTCTTGAAGGAAACCTGTTTCAGTCTTCCAGAGATTTGAAACTGGGACGGAGGTTCAGCTTCCAGCAGGACGATGACCCTAAGCATACTGCTAAAGCAACACTCGAGTGGTTTAATGGGAAACATTTAAATGTCTTGGAATGGCCTAGTCAAAGTCCAGACCTCAATCCAATTGAGAATCTGTGGTATAACTTAAAGATTGCTGTATACCAGCGGAACCCATCCAACTTGAAGGAGCTGGAGCAGTTTTGCATTGAAGAATGGGCAAAAATCCTAGTGGATAGATGTGCCAAGCTAATAGAGACATACCCCCAAGAGACTTGCAAAAGGTGGCTCTTCAAAGTATTGACTTTGGGGGGTTGAATAGTTATGCAAGCTCAAGCTTTCTGTTATTTTGTCTTATTTCTTGTTTGTTTCACAATAAAAAATATTTTGCATCTTCAAGGTGGTAGGCATGTTGTGTAAATCAAATGATACAAACCCCCCCCCCAAAATCCATTTTTAATTCCAGGTTGTAAGGCAACAACATAGGAAAAAACGCCAAGGGGATTGAAGACTTTCTTAAGTCAATCCTGTTGCAATCCTTCACAGGAGACCAGACAGGTCAAATACATCAGTCAGTAACTGGCTAGTGGCTAGAGACGATCTCTAAAACCTTTAAGTGTATGTCTGGTTTTCGGATGAAACCGGTCTCAAAACCTTTCTGTTTTCGTAACCTCCTCTTCATCACAGCTCACTTTAGGTGATCATACTGGACGGCATCTCAAACGGAACCCCTCCATATATTAGCGTACAACCCTTTGATCATAGAGCTCTTAACTCTACCTCTTTAAGTCATCATAACCTCATTTACAGAACACTACAGTCAGAGAGACAACACTTGTGAATATATTCATTTATTTACTCTAAAGTCTAAAAGTGAGGCAACAAATGTACACATATTTTTTTATTTTTTTATTTTTCTCTCCAGGTATAAATGTGTCTTAAATAAGCAGTTTTATGTAAATGAATTAAATCATTTGTTATAAACGCTAAAAAACAATATTCAATCCCTTACAACCAACAACACCAAAAATACAAATGAATAATAAAGAAAATAAAAATAGTTAGCAATACAAATCCAGCAGATTGCAATGAAGTTCCCAGAAGTTCAAATAGTATTGCTTAATATTTGCCTTTATATAAAAAAAAAAAAAAAGAGTATTTAAGTGCAAAATTCTGACACAAAATAAGCATTGTACTGGTATGTACAGGTATGTACATTAAAAATAGTTTAGTCAAAAAGGCCTTGGTTTGAAGCTATTGGTAAGTTAAGTATCAAGGGATGTATGACACTGGTCCGTTCGTTTAGATGCAGAGAGACTGATGACTGTCTCTGGATGTCCCTACTAAGGTTGCAAAGTTACTGGTCATTTAACAAAGTTACCGGAATCTTCACAAATGTCTGGTAATTAACAGAAAATATATGGCAATCTATCTTAACTTTTGTAATTTAAACTTCAATAATTAAAATGTTTTATTAATATATAGTATTTATACCTGCGTCCATATTGTCCATACATTTACATTTGAGTCATTTAGCAGACGCTCTTATCCAGAGCGACTTACAGTTAAGTGAGTGCATACATTTTTCATACTGCCACCTGGAGCAACTCAGTTGTTGAGAAGGTTTCCCACCACTCAACAACTGTTTTTTGTACCCAAAAGATCAGATCAGGTTTGGTGAATATGGATCGACTCGAGTCCCGAAACACTATAAAAACCTATGTGGCCCATACGTTTCTAGTAGATAGAACATCAAACAAAATCTAATCAACAATCATTATTTTCAATTAACTCTGCAACTCTTCCAACTATTGACCTTTCTTCACAACTGCCACCAGTTTGATGGCAAAACATTGACAACAAATACATTTAGAAATAGTAAAATAAATAAAAGTGTAAAAAAAAAAGAAAAAAAAAGAAAAAGGATATTTCATGCTGAAACCCTCATAATGAACACCAATGGTATTCACTAAATTGATGGTTTATATTTAGGATAATATTTTACAGCTTTGCAATTCTATTTTTCATTTTAAAATCATCTTATTTAATTATGTAATATATTTGACATGTGATGAGACCACACCGTGGGCCAGAGACAATTACAGACACCTGTGATCATCTGAAGTTACAATTACAGACACCTGTGATCATCTGAAGTTACAATTACAGACACCTGTGATCATCTGAAGTTACAATTACAGACACCTGTGATCATCTGAAGTTACAATTACAGACACCTGTGATCATCTGAAGTATCAAAAAGGGCCACTAGATGTCTTGTGATAGATTACATAATCCATGAAAGTTACCAAAAATTCTGGTAGTTTACTGGTAAACTTGGAAAGTTTCCAGTAATATACCCTCCCTTTGCAACCCTAGTCCCTAGTGGCACCCTATTTCCTATATATAGCGCACTACATAGGGAATAGCGGTGCCACTTGGGACGTATCCTCTGTGTATGATGACTGTCTTCATCTTCAGCATTGTGGAGCCTGGCTGTGGTAGAGAGGACCCTGTGGAGACAGACAACCCAAAGGACCAGAGCATTAGAACAAGTTCCGGCTAGCGGGCAGCAACATGAACACCTAAAGGCAACACACACGGGGTGGGGGGGTGGACGACACACAAACTTTTGGAGCAATACATTTTCTTCAGGTATCATTTTTCAGCTTAATCCACTCAGGTGACCTATATAAACGAAGCCTCAACAAACAAGGTGAAGGAAAAGTCTAGACGTCCTCCTCTCCCTGTTCAAAAAAAAACATCTAGACTACATCCCAAATGGAACCCTGTTCCCTATATAGTGCACTATTTTTGGGTCAAAAGTAGTGCACTATATAGGGAATAGGGTGCCATTTGGGACTTGGCCCTACTCCGAGCTCTTAAAGGGAAGTCAGCCGCTAGAAGGATCTTTAGATGTTGTGTAATGTTGGGAGAGGGGACTGGCACACTGTGAAGCGCACCAGGATAAAACCTCCTGATCGATCTGTGAAAATCAAAATCAGGGAAGATACCTCCCTTCAACTTCAACATGAGAGGCCAGTGTCAAAGGAGAGTGGGAGAGTGGGAGAGAGAGAGAGAGAGAGAGAGAGAGAGAGAGAGAGAGAGAGAGAGAGAGAGAGAGAGAGAGAGAGAGAGAGAGAGAGAGAGAGAGAGAGAGAGAGAGATGACATTTGAAATGTCTTTATTCTTTTGGAACTTCTGAGTGTAATGTTTACTGTTAATATTTATTGCTTATTTCACATTTGTTTACTATCTACTTCACTTGCTTTGGCAATGTTAACATACGTTTCCCATGCCAATAAAGCCCTTAAATTGAATTGAATTGAATTGAATTGAGAGAACCAAGGAGGGCCTACAGCAGCACCTAGAACTTCTGCATAGATTCTGTCAGACCTGGGCCCTGACAGTAAATCTCAGTAAGACAAAAATAATGGCGTTCCAAAAAAGGTCCAGTTGCCAGGACCATAAATACAAATTCCATCTAGACACCGTTGCCCTAGAGCACACAAAAAACTATACATACCTTGGCCTAAACATCAACACCACAGGTAACTTCCACAAAGCTGTGAACGATCTGAGAGACAAGGCATTAAGGGCCTTCTATGCCATCAAAAGGAACCTAAAAATGCTTGAATCAGTTATAGAACCCATTGCCCTTTATGGTTGTGAGGTCTGGGGTCCGCTCACCAACCAAGAATTCACAAAATGGGACAAACTCCAAATTGAGACAGCATGCATAATTCTGTAAAAATATCATCTGTGTGCAATGAAAAACACCAAATAATGCATGCAGAGCAGAATTAGGCCAAAACCCGCTAATTATCCAAATCCAGAAAAGAGCTGTTAAATTCTACAACCACCTAAAAGGAAGCGATTCCCAAACCTTCCATAACAAAGCCATCACCTACAGAGAGATGAACCTGGAGAAGAGTCCCCTAAGTAAGCTGGCCCTGGGGCTCTGTTCACAAACACAAACAGACCCCACAGAGCCCCAGGACAACAACACAATTAGACCCAACCAAATTATGAGAAAACAAAAAGATAATTATTTCATACACTGGAAAGAATTAACAAAAAAACAGAGCAAACTAGAATGCTATTTGGCCCTAAACAGAGAGTACACAGTGGCAGAATACCTGACCACTGTGACTGACCCAAACTTAAGGAAAGCTTTGACTATGTACAGACTCAGTGAGCATAGCCTTGCTATTGAGAAAGGCCGCCGTAGGCAGACCTGGCTCTCAAGAGAAGACAGGCTATGTGCACACTGCCCACAAAATGAGGTGGAAACTGAGCTGCACTTCCTAACCTCCTGACAAATGTATGACCATATTAGAGACACATATTTCCCTCAGATTACACAGATCCACAAAGAATTCGAAAACAAACCCAATTTTGCTAAACTCCCATATCTATTGGGTGAAAAACCACAGTGTGCCATCACAGCAGCAAGATTTGTGACCTGTTGCCACAAGAAAAGAGCAACCAGTGAAGAACAAACATCATTGTAAATACAACCTATATTTATGTTGATTTATTTTCCCATTTGTACTTTAACTATTTGCACATCATTACAACACTGTATATAGACATAATATGACATTTGACATTTCTTTATTCTTTTGGAACTTCTGAGTGTAATGTTTACTGTTAATATTTATTTCACTTTTGTTTACTATCTACTTCACTTGCTTTGGCAATGTTAACATACGTTTCCCATGCCAATAAAGCCCTTAAATTGAATTGAAATTGAAATTGAATAGAGAGAGCGAGAGAGAGAGAGAGAGAGAGAGAGAGAGAGAGAGAGAGAGAGAGAGAGAGAGAGAGAGAGAGAGAGAGAAAGTGAGAGAGAGAGAGAGAGAAAGTGAGAGAGAGAGAGAGAGAGAGAGAGCGAGAGAGAAAGTGAAGAGAGAGAGAGAGAGAGAGAGAAAAGGACAGAGAGAAGAAGAAAGAGAGAGAAAGAGAGAGAGAGAGAGAGGAAAAGAGAGAGGAAAAGAGAGAGAGAGAGCGAGACAAAAGAGAGAGAGAGAGAGAGAGACACTTAGAAAAAAATGAGAGAGCGAAAGAGAGAGAGGGGAGACCATGGTCTGACACACAGAGCGAGAGAGAGAACCCTGTGATCCTGCTCTGTTTGTCAGACCAAGGGGAGACTGGGAAGAGGAGAGCTGAACCCTGTGATCCTGCTCTGTGTGTCAGACCAAGGGGAGACTGGGAAGAGGAGAGCTGAACCCTGTGATCCTGCTCTGTGTGTCAGACCAAGGGGAGACTGGGAAGAGGAGAGCTGAACCCTGTGATCCTGCTCTGTGTGTCAGACCAAGGGGAGACTGGGAAGAGGAGAGCTGAACCCTGTGATCCTGCTCTGTGTGTCAGACCAAGGGGAGACTGGGAAGAGGAGAGCTGAACCCTGTGATCCAGCTCTGTGTGTCAGACCAAGGGGGAGCCTGGGAAGACGGGAGACCGTGGAGAGGGGGGGGGTGAGGCTCTGTCTAGGGCAGGGATGGGCCACTTTGATGGGGGGGGTCACCAAACATCAGAACTCATCATGAGGGGCCGCAGTGGCTCGCAGGTCTGCTACCCAGATCCATAACCACACATGGAGTCAACTGATTTGTGTAAATGAATCCATTTGTGCAGTTAAACTACTTAACTAACATTAGACCAGTAGTCAGGGCTGGCCCTAGCCTTTTGGGGGCCCTAAGCGAGATTTGGTGGGGGAGCCTTTTACTGGCCCTGTGTTGACAGCGGAGATAAAATGTTTTTTAAAAAGTTAATTTCCTGCAATTCTACACATTTTGCCATGGGGCAGAGAGAATTTTAGCAATTTAAAAGACTATTTCCATGTTAATATGATATCTGAGAGAGAGTGACTAACAAAATCAATGGGGGCCCCCTGGAGGTCAGGGCCCCTGGGCACGTGCCCTGCGTGACTGGTCGGTATTCAACCATGATTAGTACAAGTTTAGATAGCTGACTCGACTAACTACCAATCAACAAATTGTTAGCTGACTGTCCCCATGTCTCTCCATTAAGTCATTAGAGGAGGGGGAGGAGTGGGGAGGAGGGGGGAGGAGGGGGGAGGAGGGGGGGAGGAGGGGGGGAGCATAGCCATGTCTCTCCATTAAGGCTACAGACCCTGAGAGGAAGTGTGTCCATTCCCCTTTAAGGCTACAGGCCCACAGGGAGGAAGTGTTTCCATTCCCCTTTAAAGGCTACAGGGCCCACAGGGAGGACGGGTTTCCATTCCCCTTTAGGCTACAGGCCCAGGGAGGAAGTGTTTTCCATTCCCTTTAAGGCTCCAGGCCCACAGGGAGGAAGTCAACATTCCCCTTTAAGGCTACAGGCCCACAGGGAGGAAGTGTTTCCATTCCCTTTAAGGTACAGGCCCACAGGGAGGAAGTGTTTCCATTCCCCTTTAAGGCTACAGGCCCACAGGGAGGAAGTGTTTCCATTCCCCTTTAAGGCTACAGGCCCACAGGGAGGAAGGTTTCCATTCCCTTTAAGGCTACAGGCCCACAGGGAGGAAGTGTTTCCACCCCTTTAAGGCTACAGGCCCACAGGGAGGAAGTGTTTCCATTCCCCTTTAAGGCTACAGGCCCAGGGAGGAAGTGTTTCCATTCCCCTTGGCTACAGGCCCACAGGGAGGAAGTGTTTCCATTCCAATTTAAGGCTACAGGCCCACAGGGAGGAAGTGTTTCCCATTCCCCTTTAAGGCTACAGGCCCACAGGGAGGAAGTGTTTCCATTCCCCTTTAAGGCTAAAGGCCCACAGGGAGGAAGTGTTTCCATTCCCCTTTAAGGCTACAGGCCCCCAGGGAGGAAGTGTTTCCATTCCCCTTTAAGGCTACAGGCCCACAGGTAGGAAGTGTTTCAATTCCCTTTAAGGCTACAGGCCCACAGGGAGGAAGGTTTCCATTCCCCTTTAAGGCTACAGGGCCCACAGGGAGGAAGTGTACCAATCAACCCCTTTAAGGCTACAGGCCCACAGGGAGGAAGTGTTTCCATTCCCCTTTAAGGCTACAGGCCAGGGGGGAGGAAGTGTTTCCATTCCCTTTAAGGCTACAGGCCCACAGGGAGGAAGTGTTTCCATTCCCCTTTAAGGCTACAGGCCCACAGGAGGAAGTGTTTCCATTCCCCTTTAAGGCTACAGGCCCACAGGGAGGAAGTGTTTCCATTCCCCTTTAAGGCTACAGGCCCACAGGGAGGAAGTGTTTCCATTCCCCTTTAAGGCTACAGGCCCAGGGAGGAAGTGTTTCCATTCCCCTTTAAGGCTACAGGCCCACAGGGAGGAAGTGTTTCCATTCCCCTTTAAGGCTACAGGCCCACAGGGAGGAAGTGTTTCCATTCCCCTTTAAGGCTACAGGCCCACAGGGAGGAAGTGTTTCCATTCCCTTTAAGGCTACAGGCCCAGGGAGGAAGTGTTTCCATTCCCCTTTAAGGCTACAGGCCCACAGGGAGGAAGTGTTTCCATTCCCCTTTAAGGCTACAGGCCCACAGGGAGGAAGTGTTTCCATTCCCCTTTAAGGCTACAGCTATCTGTAAAACATTTTGTGTTGTTTGGCAAAACTAGGTTAATTAAAAACCTTGGAATATGCTTTTAAGGATAGGGTACAGCAATCAAAACGTCTGGCCTGCATGGACCTCTGTAGGATTATTTGGAAAAGTAAGCAAGCACCAACAAGCTTCATAAAGACGCCCTCAAAGATGCCCTCTGGTGGTCCAACTAGCATCAATGGCAAAAATGGTTGACAATAAAATACTATGACATCATGCACTCCAACATGCCATAACATTGCACAGCATCCTGCAAGCTGTGCTGCGACAATGATGCAACTTTTAAATGAGGACCCACTGAACGTGTAGGCTACAGTACTTCTGTGTGATAGGATTAGGAGCGCGACATCAGCCTATTTCATCTCTATATACCAAGGCAGGACATAGAAACACATTCATGTATTGATAAACAAAATATTGAACAATAATTAGTCTTTTGCATAGAAGTGTAGGCTTTAGCATTTACTTTTAAATTGTTCGAATTGACAATCGATCTTGCAGAATGCGCGGCCACTAGTACTGTTTGGTACTCACTAGGCGACATGCATTTTTTTTGTTTGGAAAAGTCACTGCAACATTACATTTACATTTTAGTCATTTAGCAGACGCTCTTACCCAGAGCGACTTACAGGAGCAATTAGGGTTAAGTGCCTTGCTTAAGGGCACAGACAGATTTTTCACCTAGTCGGCTCGGGGATTAGAACCGGCACCCTTTCGGTTACTGGCACAACGCTCTTACCCACTAAGCTACCTGCCGCCCGCCCACATCTTTACAGAAGTGTGATCAAATGTTGCCCTTGCGCCTTCTTTCATGGCCCAGTTCCAAAATCTCCAAATCATAGAGCAAACAAGGGCGTTTTTTGTTACCGTAGAAGGCGAACGGGCGTTTTCCAGGTGGGGTTGTAGCGCTCGTTCACAACCCCAGAAATATAGTATGACTCTGATTCATCAATGAGAACGTGTGTATATGTTGCGTGCGACAGTTTGATAAATCCCTATAATTTGTGGCGCACGCAAGTCCTATAATCTCCACGTACACCAGTATTTAGTAAGAAATGTACGCACGGTTGATAAATGAGGCCCCAGGTGGTTTATTCTCCCTGCATGCTGAATCCAATAATGCCAGGATGGTGTTAATTGCTCTCTAATAATGAGTGATGCATTAGAATCCCTTATAATCGAAAAACAAATGATATTCTCCCTTTTAACAGCCCCAAAGCCCCCTCCCCACACCTACACACTAGAACCCAGTGTGTGCGTGTGTGTGTGTGTGTGTGTGTGTGTGCGTGCGTTCACGTGTGTGTGAATGCAGTTTTAATTCCTCCACCCCCCTCACCCTTATCAAGTTTCTAAATGACTTTGAACTCTTCTAACGCCCCATGTCTAAACACGCTGTAATTAACATAACATGCTGTAATTAACATGGGCCTAAAAGAGAAGCACACAGCACAGCCACTTTAAATAAGCTCCGCCAGCAGTTAAGAGACATTAATAAAAAAACATGATTAGGAAGAAATAATCACTTTCTTTCCCCCTCGTTCAGTTCCCTCATTCCTGTTCCGTTCTGTATACTGCTGACCGATGCTAAGGCTGGGGATTTTGGGGCTCTGCAGTGAGTGCAGATTAGAGGCTGTATGTGTGTGTGTGTGTGTGTGTGTGTGAGAGAGAGAGAGAAGGGGGTGGGGGACTAAGTCATAACAGCATAACAGTGTCCATTCCCACTCCGTTCTGTACTGCAGGCTAATTGGTGGGAAGGCTTAGTCTACTGTCCACTGGACAATCACATCTAGCCCCTATTTAACAGGGATTGGAGGGTATTGTAGAATACCCAGCGGGCTGCCGGCAGGGCACATTTTATGTTCCCAAATGGCATTCTATTCCCTACATAGTGCGTTACTGTGGCCTGTAATAGGTGCCATATCAGCCCCCAGGCTGTCAGGTGGTAGCTGCGGTGAGGGCAAGGCTTTAGAGGCTTTAGCGGGGGGGGGGTGAAATGTGGCGAGGGGTGATATGGCAAGCGGTGCCGAACCCCAGCCTGCGGGTTAAGGCCCTCACTCATCACTCAGCCAACCCAGCGGCAGCCTCATCTCTTGAGTTTGTGCTCTAAATGGCACCCTATTCCCTATATAGTGCACTACTTTCGACCAGAGTCCACAGTGCTCTGGTGAAAAGTAGTGCACTAAATATGGAATAGGGTGCCATTTTGGGACACATCCTCCATCTGAACTGAGCTGAGCCGCAGGCAAGCAGGAGGGTTAGGACACTGACAGTAAATCATCAACGCAGATTGCCGCCCCCCATCCTACTTCCATCCACTTCCTTGATTAGCTTGACACAGGATTCAAAATACAAGGTGGGGACATTAGCTAACTAGTGTAGTACAGACTGAATAATAACCATGGGTCGTGTTAACACAGGAGAAAAGGAAAGATGAACACAGAAAAAATATCTTGCTGCGTTTTGTAAACGGCGATCTAAAATGCTTCTCATTACAAATTCTGCTCGACTTCAGTCAGGGTTTGCTCCAAATCATGAATGTAAAAATAACTAATTTCGTGCTTCAGTTGCACTTCTCCACTAGGATGAAATATCTTTGCTCTGGTCATTGGATCACCAGACAGCTCTGACTGATGTGCTACTTTCCTCCGGTACGTTCCTCCGGTGTAGTTTTTTTCTCCAGTAGCAAGTTAAAAATGCAAGATTAACTTCAAGCAAAACATTAGGAAATGGAGCTGGCTACATTCTTTCTATGATAAACATTAGAAATATGTTTTCTGCTAAAAAATACCTTGCTTTTTCGATGTAAGCTAATTTCCTTTTTCTTTGTCATTTAGCAGACGCTCTTATCCAGAGCGACTTACAGGAGCAATTAGGGTTAAGTGCCTTGCTCAAGGGCACATCGACAGATTTTTCACCTAGTCGGCTCGGGGATTAGAACCAGTGACTTTTCGGTTACTGGCACAACGCTCTTAACCACTAAGCTACCTGCCGCTACCTACTTATGTGTGGCTGCTAGCCAAATAGCACTGCTGAATGTGTACCACTAATGTATTTTCTGTGAATAAAAACTAGAGTCGCACGCACCTTATCACTCTATTGAAGCTAAAAACACTGTTGACTTTCAATATAAAACACAGGTGAAATGGTTTAAAACGCAGACGCTGGTTTGGTTTGGTGTGTTAGCTGGTTTGGTTTGGTGTGTTAGCTGGTTTGGTTTGGTGTGTTAGCTGGTTTGGTTTGGTGTGTTAGCTGGTTTGGTTTGGTGTGTTAGCTGGTTTGGTTTGGTGTGTTAGCTGGTTTGGTTTGGTGTGGTTAGCTGGTTTTGGTTGGTGTGTTAGCTGGTTGGTTTGGTGTGTTAGCTGGTTTGGTTTGGTGTGTTAGCTGGTTTGGTTTGGTGTGTTAGCTGGTTTGGTTTGGTGTGTTAGCTGGTTTGGTTTGGTGTGTTAGCTGGTTTGGTTTGGTGTGTTAGCTGGTTTGGTTTGGTGTGTTAGCTGGTTGGGTTTGGTGCCCCAGCTGGTTTGTGCTGTGGTGGAGACCTGTGTTTAGCTGGTTTGGGCCTTGTCTCAGCTTGTAAGTTGGTGGTTGAGGATATCCCTCTAGTGGTGCGGTTAGCTGGTGCTTTGGCAGAGTGGGTGGGTTATATCCTTCCTGTTGGCCCTGTATGGGGGTTTCTTCGGTTTGGGGCCACAGTGTCTCCGGACCGCTCCTGTCTGGCCTCCAGTACAGGATGCTGGAGTAGTTTACAGTGTCGGGGGGGCTGGGGTTAGCACCAGTTAGGCTGGAGGAGAGCATCCAGTGGCTGTGGAATTTAAGTATGAGGCTGGATAATAGCTCAGTTGCTCTCTGGAGGAGAGCACTGGAGGCTAGGAGGAAAGCACAGGAGGCTGGCAGGCTGAGCACAGGAGGCTGGAGGAGAGCCAGGCCTTGCTGCTATTCCAGTTTCAACAGTTCTGCTGGAGGTTACGAAACCCCTACCTGTCCCAGAGCACTGCTGTTTTCAACTCTTAACAGGAGGCTGGAGGAGCCAACAGAGAGACTGGAGCCCTAGCACAGGACGCTGGAGGACGGCACAGGAGGCCTTGCTGTCCCCAGCCGCCTGGAGGCTGGCTGAGAGCACCAGTTTTCAACTGTTCTGCCTGCACAGGAACCCCTAACGCACAGTCCCAGACCTGCTGTTTCAACACTTAAGGATCGGATGGAAAGCACTGAGATTTAGGCCTGAGTGATTAGCACACCAGGCTGGTCACTTATGAACAGGAGGCTGGATGAGAGCACAGGAGGCTGGAGGAGAGCAGAAGGAGGCTGGAGGAGAGCACAGGAGCTGTCTAGGTTTCTTCACTAGTGTTTCGGTTTTAATAAAAAGTGGTCAGATGGACGCAGATGCTAAGCTACAGGACGGCTGTTTGCTAGCTGGGACTGGAACACCGTGTTCGAGGGATTCTTCAGACAGCACGAAGGATATAAAATAAAATCAGTCACTGGTTTGGTCATTAGTGGTTTCGATTGGTGTCGTTAGCACAGTGACCGTACGTACATAGCCCCAACCTTCGAGAAGCCATGTTAGCAGGTTTGCTGTTTGGTGTGTTCAGCTAAAGGTTTGGTGTGTTAGCTGGTTTGATTTGCTTTGTAAGCTGGTCTGGTTGCCCTGACGTTACCATGTTTGGTGTGTCTAGCTGGAGAGGGATGAAGTACAGTGGTGCATTTGTCATGTTGGATGGGTCAGCATTGGGCTGGCTGGAGGAGAGCACAGGAGGCTGGAGGAGAGCACAGGAGGCTGGAGGAGAGCACAGGAGGCTGGAGGAAAGCACAGGAGGCTGGAGGAGAGCACAGGAGCCTGGAGGAAAGCACAGGAGGCTGGAGCTAAAGCACTTCTAGGCTGGAGGAGAGGCAAGCACAGGAGGCATGCATGAAAGCACAGGAGTTCCGGATGAAAGCACAGGAGGCTCTCCGAGAGCACATGGAGGCTGACTTTTAAAGCAGGAGGCATTCACAAAGCACCGCAGTGCCAGAGGATTACACAGGAGGCGAGGAAAGCACAGCATGCTGCTGAGGAGAGGCACAGTGGTCTTCAGGAGACATTTTTCAACATGGAGGAAAGCACAGGAGGCTGTAGGAAAGCACAGGAGGCTGCAGACCAGCATAGGAGGCTGGAGGAAAGACACAGGAGGCTGGAGGAAAGCACAGGAGGCTGTAGCAGAGCACAGGAGGCTGTAGGAGAAGCACAGGAGGCTGGAGGAGAGCACAGGAGCTGGAGGAGAGCACAGGAGGCTGGAGGAAACCCTAGTGACACTCCAATTGCAAACCGCCCCAGATGACGCAGATGCTATGCTACAGGAATGTTTTGCTAGCACAGACTGGAACATGTTCCGGGATTCTTCAGACAGCATTGAGGAGTACACCACATCAGTCATGGCTTCATCAATAAGTGCATCGATGATGTCGTCCCCACAGTGACCTCTACGTACATACCCCAACCAGAAGCCTGGATTACAGGAAACATCCGCCTCTGAGCTAAAGGGAGAGCTGCCGCTTTCAAGGAACGGGACTCTAACCCGGACGCTTATAAGAAACCCGCTATGCCCTCCGACGAACCATCAAACAGGCAAAGAGTCAATCAGGGCTAAGATTGAATCGTACTACACTGGCTCTGACGCTCGTCGGATGTGGCAGGGCTTGAAAACTAGCTGCCCAGGCACAAGCCTACCAGACGAGCTAAACCACTTCTATGCTCGCTTCGAGGCAAGCAACACTGAAGCATGCATCAGAGCACCAGCTGTTCCGGATGACTATGTGATCACGCTCTCCGTAGCCGATGTGTGTAAGACTTTTAAGCAGGTCAATACGTCACAAGGCCGCAGGGCCAGACGGATTTACCAGGACGTGTACTCCGAGCATGTGCTGGCCAACTGGCAAGTGTCTTCACAGACATTTCAACATGTCCTGACTGAGTCTACGAAACCCAACCTGTTTCAAGCAGACCACCATGTCCCCGTGCCCAAGGACTCTAATGATAACCTGCCTAAATGACTACCGAACCGTAGCACTGACGTCTGTAGCCATGAAGTGCTTTGAAAGGCTGGTCATGGTCACATCAACAGCATTATCCCAGAAACCCTAGACCCACTGCAATTTGCATACCGCCCCAACAGATCCACAGATGATGCAATCTCTATTGCACCTCCACACTGCCCTTTCCCACCTGGACAAGAGGAACACCTACGTGAGAATGCTATTAATGACTACAGCTCAGCATTCAACACCATAGTTGCCCCAAAGCTCATCACTAAGCTAAGGATTTTGGACTAAACATCCCTCTGCATGGATTCTGGACTTCCTGATGGGCCTCCCCCCGCACAGGTGGAAGAGGGGTGGTAACAACACATCTGCCACACTGATCCTCAACACGGGGGCCCCTCAGGGGTGCGTGCTCAGTCCCCTCCTGTTTTTCTCTGTTCACCCATGACTGCATGGCCAGGCACGACTCCAACACCATCATGTTTGCAGGTTTTAGGCAGTGGTAGGCCTGATCACCGACAACGATGAGACAGCCTATAGGGAAGGAGGTCAGAGACCTGGCCGTTGTGGTGCGAGGACAACAACCTCTCCCTCAACGTGACCAAGACAAAGGAGATGATTGTGGACTACAGGAAAAAAAAAAGAGGACTGAGCACGCCCCCATTCTCATCGACGGGGCTGTAGTGGAACAGGTTGAGAGCTTCAAGTTCCTTGGTGTCCACATCACCAACGAACTATCATGGTCCAAACACACCAAGACAGTCGTGAAGAGGGCACGACAAAGCCTATTCCCCCTCAGGAGACTGAAAAGATTTGGCATGGGTCCTCAGATCCTCAAAGAATTCTACAGCTGCGCCATCGAGAGCATCCTGACTGGTTGCATCACCGCCTGGTATGGCAACTGCTTGGCCTCCGACCGCAAGGCACTACAGAGGGTAGTGTGTACGGCCCAGTACATCACTGGGGCCAAGCTTCCTGCCATCCAGGACCTCTATACCAGGTGGTGTCAGAGGAAGGCCCTCAAAATTGTCAAAGACTCCAGCCACCCTAGTCATAGACTGTTCTCCCTGCTACCGCACGGCAAGCGGTACCGGAGTGCCAAGTCTAGGTCCAAAAGACTTCTCAACAGCTTCTACCCCCAAGCCATAAGACTCCTGAACAGCTTTTTACGCTGCTGCTACTCTGTTAATTATTTATGCATAGTCACTTTAACTCTACCCACATGTACATATTACTTCAACTATCTCAACTAGCCGGTGCCCCCGCACATTGACTCTGCACCGGTACCCCCCTGTATATAGCCTCCCTACTGTTATTTTATTTTACTTCTGCTCTTTTTTTCTCAACACTTTTTTTGTTGTTGTTTTATTTTTTAATAAATGCACTGTTGGTTAAGGGCTGTAAGTAAGCATTTCACTGTAATGTCTGCACCTGTTGTATTCGGCGCATGTGACCAATAAAATTCGATTTGATTTGATTTGATTTGAAAGCACAGGAGGCTGGAGGAGAGCACAGGAGGCTGGAGGAGAGCACAGGAGGCTGAGCAGGGAGGCTGGAGGAGAGCACAGGAGGCTGGAGGAGAGCACAGGAGGCTGGAGGAGAGCACAGGAGGCTGGAGGAAAGCACAGGAGGCTGGAGGAGAGCACAGGAGGCTGGAGGAGAGCACAGGAGGCTGGAGGAGAGCACAGGAGGCTGGAGGAGAGCACAGGAGGCTGGAGGAAAGCACAGGAGGCTGGAGGAGAGCACAGGAGGCTGGAGGAGAGCACAGGAGGAATGGGCTTGTTTAAAAGGCTGCCCTGGGAGCAGAGTAGGATAGAGCAGAGTGGGACACACACACACACCACTGGCCTGAACACTACAACACACACCACTGGCCTGAACACTACAACACACACACACACACCACTGGCCTGGACACTACTACACACACACACACACACCACTGGCCTGAACACTACAACACACACACACACACCACTGGCCTGAACACTACAACACACACACACACACACCACTGGCCTGGACACTACTACACACACACACACACACCACTGGCCTGAACACTACACACACACACACACACACACACACACACCACTGGCCTGAACACTACAACAACACACACACACACACCACTGGCCTGAACACTACAACACACACACACACACCACTGGCCTGAACACTACAACACACACACACACACCACTGGCCTGAACACTACAACACACACACCACTGGCCTGAACACTACAACACACACACACCACTGGCCTGAACACTACAACACACACACACCACTGGCCTGAACACTACAACACACACACACCACTGGCCTGAACACTACAACACACACACACACACCACTGGCCTGAACACTACAACACACACACACCACTGGCCTGAACACTACAACACACACACACACACCACTGGCCTGAACACTACAACACACACACACACACACACACACACCACTGGCCTGAACACTACAACACACACACACACACACCACTGGCCTGAACACTACAACACACACACACACCACTGGCCTGAACACTACAACACACACACACACCACTGGCCTGAACACTACAACACACACACACACACTGGCCTGAACACTACAACACACACACACACACACCACTGGCCTGAACACTACAACACACACACACACACACCACTGGCCTGAACACTACAACACACACACACACCACTGGCCTGAACACTACACAACACACACACACACCACTGGCCTGAACACTACAACACACACACACCACTGGCCTGAACACTACAACACACACACACACCACTGGCCTGAACACTACAACACACACATAAGTCTAAATTAATCTACACAGAAGTAGCATTGACCAATCACGTTCCCATCGCAGTCAAGGCCTTCCTTTCCATGCTTCTAACTAAGTTTCCTTGAATTGATCACTTTTCTCTATGCAGGGCGTTCCATTAGCTAAATCTACATAAATCTACATAAATGAACAGTATTTTCCTGAGAGAGAAAAGACTGTTGAAATGATTATTTATCGTTTGGTTTAAAGGATACATCAGCGTGATGTATTGGACACAAACATTTATCTGGTTGGCGACCAGTAGCATGAATTAATGCAAATACTATTCACTCTGCTTCCTCTTGGCCGTTTGGATTTAAATTGGGCTTTGTGTTTTGCACTGTTCTTTGTCAAAACATATAGCAGCCTATTTATCACATTCACACAGAAATCAATCAATGCATTGATAAGCTACCAAGGGAGTTTAAAAATACACTTGTGTACAAATATCCCTGACTCTACAGCAAGCGGTTGGTTGTACACAAACACTAAACCAGGGAATAATGGCAAAACCTAGACGTGTTCAGCCCGAGACGTGCTCAGCCAGAGACGTGTTCAGCCAGAGACGTGCTCAGCCAGAGACGTGTTCAGCCAGAGACGTGCTCAGCCAGAGACGTGTTCAGCCAGAGACGTGCTCAGCCAGAGAGACGTGCCGAGAGACGTGTGCTCAGACCTCAGCCCGAGATGTGTCAGCCAGAGACGTGTTCAGCCAGAGACGTGCTCAGCCAGCCAGAGACGTGTTCAGCCAGAGACGTGCTCAGCCAGAGACGTGTTCAGCCAGAGATGTGCTCAGCCAGAGATGTGCTCAGCCAGAGACGTGTTCAGCCAGAGACGTGCTCAGCCATGAAAGATATGCTAGAGTTAAACTGGAAATGCTCCCCTTCGGACTGGCGCTAGCTTCCTGAAATGAGAGGGTAGTGGGAAGGAGGGGTGCTCACACGGTGCAGCGGGGAATGGCAATATGAACTATTCATTTCCTTTAAACATTCATTACAGGAAGATTAAAAAGATGAGGGGCTGGCCACCCTATTCCCTTTACAGTGCACTACTTTGGACCAGGGCCCATAGGCCTACATAGGGACTAGGGTGGCATTGGGGACGCATCCAGGATCTTTCAGCAGTAGCAGCTTGGGAGGGAGGATGTGGCCTAGCCGTCTGGAGGCAGGTGACCTTTGACCCTGTCATGGAAGCAGGACTTGAAACGATTGAGGAATGAGGACCTGAATATTTCATGGTGGCTACTGCCCCGCCTGCCCGTCTCCACGGATACAGCCTGAGCTACAGACCATCATATGACCAACAAAACCAGTTTGAGAGAGAGAGAGAGAGATGGAGGGTGACCACAGGACAACCTCTTAAACTCACTCAACCTACAAGCACATTGAATAAAACTAAAGAAGCTAGTATACCAAGGAGTGTGCAACCTGTAACTTGCATTAAATCATGCCACTAGCTGGATGCTATAGGTCTATATATGGATGTTGAATCATGCCACTAGCTGGGTGCTATAGGTCTATATATGGATGTTGAATCATGCCACTAGCTGGGTGCTATAGGTCTATATATGGATGTTGAATCATGCCACTAGCTGGGTGCTATAGGTCTATATATGGATGTTGAATCATGCCACTAGCTGGGTGCTATAGGTCTATATATGGATGTTGAATCATGCCACTAGCTGGGTGCTATAGATCTATATATGGATGTTGAATCATGCCACTAGCTGGGTGCTATAGGTCTATATATGGATGTTGAATCATGCCACTAGCTGGGTGCTATAGGTCTATATATGGATGTTGAATCATGCCACTAGCTGGGTGCTATAGGTCTATATATGGATGTTGAATCATGCCACTAGCTGGGTGCTATAGGTCTATATATGGATGTTAATCATGCCACTAGCTGGGTGCTATAGGTCTATATATGGATGTTGAATCATGCCACTAGCTGGGTGCTATAGGTCTATATATGGATGTTGAATCATGCCACTAGCTGGGTGCTATAGGTCTATATATGGATGTTGAATCATGCCACTAGCTTGATGCTATAGGTCTATATATGGATGTTGAATCATGCCACTAGCTGGATGCTATAGGTCTATATATGGATGTTGAATCATGCCACTAGCTGGATGCTATAGGTCTATATATGGATGTTGAATCATGCCACTAGCTGGGTGCTATAGGTCTATATATGGATGTTGAATCATGCCACTAGCTGGATGCTATAGGTCTATGTCTATGTATGGACGTTATCTATAATAGCTATGTACTACAGCTGGGACGATAAATAAATGCAAATATAGATACGGACTGAACCAACAATTTATTGAGGACATTTTACTGATATTGATAATAACGATAAGTAGTTTACTAGAGGATGAAGCTGGATGCTATAGGTCTATATATGGAATGAAACGACAATGGTACTAGCCACAACATTCATAGTAACAACATTTGTAGTACTAGCAGCAGTATAGTATAGCAGCAGCAGCAGTAGTAGTAGTAGTATAGTATGTAGTAGCAGTAGTAGTAGTGGATAGCAGTAGTAGTAGTAGTAGTAGTAGTACGTATCATATAGTAGTAGTAGCAGTAGTAGCAGTAGTAGTAGTAGTAGTAAATATAATATATGCCATTTAGCAGACGCTTTTATCCAAAGCGACTTAAAGTCATGTGTGCATTCATTTTTTACGTATGGGTGGTCCCGGGGATCGAACCCACTACCCTGGTACGTTACAAAACAAATGCTCTACCAATTGAGCTACAGAGGACCACACACTAGTAGTATAGTAGTACCAGCAGTAGCAGTAGTACTAGTAGTAGTAGTAGTAGTAGCAGCAGTACAATTAGTAGTAGTAGTATAGTAGTAAGCAGCAGCAGTAGAGTAGTAGTAGTAGTAGTAGCAGTAGTAGTAGTAGTAGTAAGTAGTAGTAGTAGTAGTAGTAGTAGTAGTACCAGTAGTAGCAATAGTGTATAGTAGTAGTAGTAGTAGTAGTAGTAAGTAGTAGTAGTAGTAGTAGTAACAGCAGTAGTAGTAGTAGTAGTAGTAGTAGCAGTAGTAGTAGCATATGTAGCAATAGTAGTAGCAGTAGTAGCAATAGTAGTAGTAGTTTTAGTAGTAGTATAGTAGTAGTAGTAGTAGCAGCAGTAGTAGTAGTAGTAGCAGTAGTAGTAGTAGTAGTAGTAGTAGTAGTAGTAGTAGTAGTAGTAGGAGTAGTATAGAGGTAGCAGCAGTAGCAGTAGTAGTAGTAGTAGTAGTAGTAGTAGTAGTAGTAGTAGTAGTAGTAGTAGTAGTAGTAGTAGTAGTAGTAGTAGTAGTAGTAGTAGCAGCAGTAGCAGTAGTAGTAGTAGTAGTAGTAGTAGTAGTAGTAGTAGTAGTAGCAGTAGTAGCAGCAGCAGCACTTTTCACGACACCCAAAGTCACTTTACACAATAAAATCAGCAGGATAAAAGCAATAAAATCACATTAGTATAGTATATAGTATATAAAAGTACACTAATGATGACAGACTAACAACCATGGAGAATACTAAACATGATGACAGACTAACAATTGAGAACACTAAACATGATGACAGACTAACCACGGAGAACACTAAACATGATGACAGACTAACCATGGAGAACACTAAACATGATGACAGTCCTAACCAGGAGAACACTAAACATGATGACAGTCTAACCATGGAGAACACTAAACATGATGACAGACCAACCATGGAGAACACTAAACATGATGACAGACTAGTAGTTACACTAAACATGATGACAGACTAACCATGTAGAACACTAAACGTGATGACAGACTAACCATGGAGAACACTAACATGATGACAGACTAACCATGAGAACACTAAACATGATGACAGACTAACCATGGAGAACACTAAACATGATGACAGACTAACCATGGAGAACACTAAACATGATGACAGACTAACCATGGAGAACACTAAACATGATGACAGACTAACCATGGAGAACACTAAACATGATGACAGACTAACAACCATGGAGAACACTAAACATGATAGTAGACTAATCATTGAGAACACTAAACATGATGACAGACTAACCATGGAGAACACTAAACATGATGTACAGACTAACCATGGAGAACACTAAACATGATGACAGACTAACAACCATGGAGAACACTAAACATGATGACAGACTAACAACCATGGAGAACACTAAACATGATGACAGAGTAACAACCATGGAGAACACTAAACATGATGACAGACTAACCATGGAGACAACTAACATGATGACAGACTAACTATGGAGAACACTAAACATGATGACAGACTAACCAGGGAGAACACTAAACATGATGACAGACTAACCAGGGAGAACACTAAACATGATGACAGACTAATCCATTGAGAACACTAAACATGATGACAGAGTAAACTATGGAGAACACTAAACATGATGACAGACTAACTATGGAGAACACTAAACATGATGACAGACTAACCATGGAGAACACTAAACATGATAGACAGACTAACCATGGAGAACTAAACATGATGACAGACTAACCATGGAGAACACTAACATGATGACAGACTAACCATGGAGAACACTAAACATGATGACAGACTAACCATGGAGAACACTAAACATGATGACAGACTAGCATGGAGAACACTAAACATGATGACAGACTAACCATGGAGAACACTAAACATGATGACAGACTGACTATGGAGAACACTAAATAGTCATGATGACAGACCAACCATGGAGAACACTAAACATGATGACAGACTAACAACCATTGAGAACACTAACATGATGACAGACTAGTATGGAGAACACTAAACATGATGACAGACTAACCATGGAGAACACTAAACATGATGACAGACTAACCAGGAGAACACTAAACATGATGACAGACTAACCATGGAGAACACTAACATGATGACAGACTGACTATGGAGAAGTAGTACATGATGACAGACCAACCATGGAGAACACTAAACATGATGACAGACTAACAACCATTGAGAACCATACTAACATGATGACAGACTAACAACCATTGAGAACACTAAACATGATGACAGACTAACAACCATTGAGAACACTAAACATGATGACAGACTAACCATGGAGAACCTAAACAGTATGACAGACTAACAACCATTGAGAACACTAAACATGATGACAGTACTAACCATGGAGAACACTAAACATGATGACAGACTAACCATGGAGAACACTAAACATGATGACAGACTAACCATGGAGAACACTAAACTATGTACAGACTAACCATGGAGAACACTAAACATGATGACGGACTAACCATGGAGAACACTAAACATGATGACAGACTAACCAGGGAGAACACTAAACATGATGACAGACTAACCATGGAGAACCAAACATGATGACAGACTAACCATGGAGAACACTAAACATGTATGACAGACTAACCATGGAGAACACTAAACATGATAGACAGACTAAACCATGGAGAACACTAAACATGATGACAGACTAACCATGGAGAACACTAAACATGATGACAGACTAACCATGGAGAACACTAAACATGATGACAGACTAACCATGGAGAACACACTAACATGATGACAGACTAACCATGGAGAACACTAAACATGATAAACAGACTAACCAGTGAGAACACTAAACATGATAGACAGACTAACCAGTGGAGAACACTAACACATGATGACAGTACTAACCATGGAGAACACTAAACATGATGACAGACTAACCATGGAGAACACTAAACATGATGACAGACTAACCATGGAGAACACCTAAACATGATGACGGACTAACCAGGGAGAACACTAAACATGATGACAGACTAACAACCATTGAGAACACTAAACATGATGACAGACTAACAACCATTGAGAACACTAAACATGATGACAGACTAACAACCATTGAGAACACTAAACATGATGACAGACTAACCATGGAGAACACTAAACAGATGAGACAGACTAACCATGGAGAACACTAAACATGATGACAGACCAACCACGGAGAACACTAAACATGATGACAGACTAACCACGGAGAACACTAAACATGATGACAGACTAACCATGGAGAACACTAAACATGATGACAGACTAACCATGGAGAACACTAAACATGATGACAGACTAACCATGGAGAACACTAAACATGATGACAGACTAACCATGGAGAACACTAAACATGATGACAGACTAACCATGGAGAACACTAAACATGATGACAGACTAACCATGGAGAACACTAAACATGATGACAGACTAACCACGGAGAACACTAAACATGATGACAGACTAACCATGGAGAACACTAAACATGATGACAGACTAACCATGGAGAACACTAAACATGATGACAGACTAACCACGGAGAACACTAAAACATGATGACAGACTAACCATGGAGAACACTAAACATGATGACAGACTAACCATGGAGAACACTAAACATGATGACAGACTAACCACGGAGAACACTAAACATGATGACAGACTAACCATGGAGAACACTAAACATGATGACAGACTAACCATGGAGAACACTAAACATGATGACAGACTAACCATGGAGAACACTAAACATGATGACAGACTAACCACGGAGAACACTAAACATGATGACAGACTAACCATGGAGAACACTAAACATGATGACAGACTAACCATGGAGAACACTAAACATGATGACAGACTAACCATGGAGAACACTAAACATGATGACAGACTAACCATGGAGAACACTAAACATGATGACAGACTAACCATGGAGAACACTAAACATGATGACAGACTAACCATGAGAACACTAAACATGATGACAGACTAACCAGGGAGAACACTAAACATGATGACAGACTAACCATGGAGAACACTAAACATGATGACAGACTAACCATGGAGAACACTAAACATGATGACAGACTAACCATGGAGAACACTAAACATGATGACAGACTAACCATGGAGAACACTAAACATGATGACAGACTAACCATGGAGAACACTAAACATGATGACAGACTAACCAGGAAGAACACTAAACATGATGACAGACTAACCATGGAGAACACTAAACATGATGACAGACTAACCATGGAGAACACTAAACATGATGACAGACTAACCACGGAGAACACTAAACATGATGACAGACTACCAGGGAGAACACTAAACATGATGACAGACTAACCATGGAGAACACTAAACATGATGACAGACTAACCATGGAGAACACTAAACATGATGACAGACTAACCATGGAGAACACTAAACATGATGACAGACTAACCATGGAGAACACTAAACATGATGACAGACTAACCATGGAGAAACACTAAACATGATGACAGACTAACCATGGAGAACACTAAACATGATGACAGACTAACCAGGAGAACACTAAACATGATGACAGACTAACCATGGAGGAACACTAAACATGATGACAGACTAACCATGGAGAACACTAAACATGATGACAGACTAACCATGGAGAACACTAAACATGATGACAGACTAACCATTGAGAACACTAAACATGATGACAGACTAACCAGTGAGAACACTAAACATGATGACAGACTAACCATGGGGAACACTAAACATGATGACAGACTAACCATGGAGAACACTAAACATGATGACAGACTAACCATGGGGAACACTAAACATGATGACAGACTAACCATGGAGAACACTAAACAGGAGAAGTGAACTATACGGAGGATAAAAGACAACAGAGAATCCGGGTAAGCCTGTGTGACGAGGTGTCTTTAGTGTGGAGTGGACTAGAATCTGTGTATGTATTGTGAGCTCCTGACATGGAGGGAGGGAGTTCCAGAGTTGGGGACCTACTCTAGCACAGTGGTTCACAAACTGGGGTCCGGGGCCAGATCTGGGAGGTTCACATGGATCCACAGTACTTCATCAATCATCCATATTTCAACTCAATGTTGTTTTGAACATAAATGCACTGTAATTTAAGCTTTAAAACGGCAAAATGTTCTCCCTGTTCAATGGAAAAATGTGTAGAAATGCAGGAAATTACTGCAAATACAGTGAGGGAAAAAAGTATTTGATCCCCTGCTGATTTTGTACGTTTGCCCACTGACAAAGACATGATCAGTCTATAATTTTAATGGTAGGTTTATTTGAACAGTGAGAGACAGAATAACAAGAACAAAAATCCAGAAAAACGCATGTCAAAAATGTTATAAATTGATTTGCATTTTAATGAGGGAAATAAGTATTTGACCCCCTCTCAATCAGAAAGATTTCTGTCTCCCAGGTGTCTTTTATACAGGTAACGAGCTGAGATAAGGAGCACACTCTTAAAGGGAGTGCTCCTAATCTCATCTTGGTACCTGTATAAAAGACACCTGTCCACATAAGCAATCAATCAATCAGATTCCAAACTCTCCACCATGGCCAAGACCAAAGAGCTCTCCAAGGATGTCAGGGACAGGATTGTAGACCTACACAAGGCTGGAATGGGCTACAAGACCATCGCCAAGCAGCTTGGTGAGAAGGTGACAACAGTTGGTGCGATTATTCGCAAATGGAAGAAACACAAAAGAACTCTCAATCTCCCTCGGCCTGGGGATCCATGCAAGATCTCACCTCGTGGAGTTGCAATGATCATGAGAACAGGTGAGGAATCAGCCCAGAACTACATGGGAGGATCTTGTCAATGATCTCAAGGCAGCTGGGACCATAGTCACCAAGAAAACAATTGGTAACACACTACGCCGTGAAGGACTGAAATCCTGCAGCGCCTGCAAGGTCCCCCTGCTCAAGAAATCACATATACAGGCCCATCTGAAGTTTGCCAATGAACATCTGAATGATTCAGAGGAGAACTGGGTGAAAGTGTTGTGCTCAGATGACACCAAAATCGAGCTCTTTGCCATCAACTCAACTCGCCGTGTTTGGAGGAGGAGGAATGCTGCCTATGACCCCAAGAACACCATCCCCACCGTCAAACATGGAGGTGGAAACATTATGCTTTGGGGGTGTTTTTCTGCTAAGGGGACAGAACAACTTCACCGCATCAAAGGGACGATGGACGGGGCCATGTACCGTCAAATCTTGGGTGAGAACCTCCTTCCCTCAGCCAGGGCATTGAAAATGGGTCGTGGATGGGTATTCCAGCATGACAATGACCCAAAACACACGGCCAAGGCAACAAAGGAGTGGCTCAAGAAGAAGCACATTAAGGTCCTGGAGTGGCCTAGCCAGTCTCCAGACCTTAATCCCATAGAAAATCTGTGGAGGGAGCTGAAGGTTTGAGTTGCCAAACGTCAGCCTCGAAACCTTAATGACTTGGAGAAAATCTGCAAAGAGGAGTGGGACAAAATCCCTCCTGAGATGTGTGCAAACCTGGTGGCCAACTACAAGAAACGTCTGACCTCTGTGATTACCAAAAAGGGTTTTGCCACCAAGTACTAAGTCATGTTTTGCAGAGGGGTCAAACACTTATTTCCCTCATTAAAATGCAAATCAAATTATAACATTTTTGACATGCATTTTTCTGGATTTTTTTTTGTTATTCTGTCTCTCACTGTTCAAATAAACCTACCATTAAAATTATAGACTGATCATGTCTTTGTCAGTGGGCAAACGTACAAAATCAGCAGGGGATCAAATACTTTTTTCCCTCACTGTATGTCTCTCTGATGCGAAGAGGGGGGCCTTTAAAACGTTATTTTCCAGGCTCAGAGACTTAGTTAGTCTGGCCATGCACTGCAGCAGTCATAGTAAAACTGCTTGTATGCTATTTTATCGCACTCTTGACAGAGTTGTGTTCTGATAAATGTGCCATCACAAAACGTTTGGGAATCCCTGCTCTAGCCCACACCTGTACCTCAGTAGCAGCTCATGATTATAACTGGTCCCATTGCCCCCCCTCCCCACCCCCACACACACTCACAGCTCTGTCCCCCCCAGCTCTGCCCCACACAACTCTGTCTCGCCCCCACAGCTCTGGCCACACCCCCACACCCCAACCCTCTACTCCCAGCCACAGATCCTCCAGCCCCATAACCCTGTACCCCCCAGCCCTCTACTCCCCAACCACAGATCCTCCAGCCCCATAACCCTGTACCCCCCAGCCCTCTACTCCCAACCACAGATCCTCCAGCCCCATAACCCTGTACCCCCCAGCCCTCTACTCCCAGCCACAGATCCTCCAGCCCCATAACCCTGTACCCCCCAGCCCTCTACTCCCAGCCACAGATCCTCCAGCCCCATAACCCTGTACCCCCCAGCCCTCTACTCCCAACCATAGATCCTCCAGCCCCATAACCCTGTCCCCCCCAGCCCTCTCCTCCCAACCACAGATCCTCAGGCCCCATAACCCCTCACCATATCTGGTCTCCTATGCAGCCTTGTCCTCTGAGTCTCTGCTGGATTCGGAGGCCCGCGCCAAACCGTCTGCCATCAGTGCATCCTCCAGACACCTGCGGGCCTGGATCACCTTCAGCTCCTGTTCCCTGTGGACACACAGAGAGGACCGGGGTTACAGATGAACACACAGAGAGGACTGGGTTAGGGATAAACACAGAGAGGACTGGGTTAGGGTTGAACAAACAGAGAGGACTGGGTTAGGGATGAACAAACAGAGAGGACTGGGTTAGGGATGAACACAGAGAGGACTGGGTTAGGGATGAACACACAGAGAGGACTGGGTTAGGGATGAACACAGAGAGGACTGGGTTAGGGTTGAACAAACAGAGAGGACTGGGTTAGGGTTGAACAGACAGAGAGGACTGGGTTAGGGTTGAACAGACAGAGAGGACTGGGTTAGGGATGAACACAGAGAGGACTGGGTTAGGGTTGAACAGACAGAGAGGACTGGGTTAGGGTTGAACAGACAGAGAGGACTGGGTTAGGGTTGAACAGACAGAGAGGACTGGGTTAGGGTTGAACACAGAGAGGGACTGGGTTAGGGTTGAACAGACAGAGAGGACAGGGATGAACACAGAGAGGACTGGGTTAGGGTTGAACAGACAGAGAGGACTGGGTTAGGGATGAACACAGAGAGGACTGGGTTAGGGATGAACTCAGAGAGGACTGGGTTAGGGATGGGGACTATATGAGATGTGTGTTAGGTGTAGAGAGGCTTTGAGTCTTAAGGTTTCTTCTTTGACAAATTCCTGAAGGTTACCAGGGCATCACTCTATTCTCACTTCTCAGCCTTACATACGGATTATGTTATGATATTATTATATGGAGAAAAACCCATATAAATTCAACCAAATGTTAGAATGTATAACTGCTGTGTGCCTGCATGCCCTCACTCCACCCTCAGATAGCGCTACCCAACAAACGGCAATCCTTCCCCTTCTTCTTCTGCTGCTGCTGTTGTTGGTATTATCAGATATTGACATGAGAAACAATACCAAGCAGATCTAATACTGGGATTGGGTTTCTTTTACTGGATTAGAATGCAGGGGGGAATCAAATCCTATTTCTCCTCACAGCTGAAAGATGGAATGTATGTGGTGATATCACAGTCTGATGACCTGTCTTTTTTCATCCTATGGGGTGAGAGAGGGATGAGGGAGGAGAAAAGAAAAGGAAGTCACCCACTCCACTTCCTCTTATAACCCAGAGAGAGCTTGTCATCTGAGCTTTAATGCATTTCCCAGTCGATAAGCCTGAATGCACAGGGACAGGCTGAGGAGAGAGGATGACAGGTCAGCCGTCAGTGTGCCATGCATGTGTATACACTGCCATCTAGAGGCTGAACTGAAGACTGCACTCTCAAGAGCTCTCAGTGGCATGGAGGGAGTAGTGCACTATGTAGGGACTAGGCTGCCACTTGGGAAGAATTGGGAGAGGTGTTATACTGCAAGGTGTTTCATGCCTCATAGTTCCAGCAGATATGACTGGCTGTCAGGTCCCTACAGATGATGCCAGAGGAATCTCTCTCTCTCTCTCTCTCTCTCTCTCTCTCTCTCTCTCTACTCTCTCTCTCTCTCTCCCTCTCTCTCTCTCTCTCTCTCTCTCTCTCTCTCTCTCTCTCTCTCTCTCTCTCTCTCTCTCTCTCTCTCTCTCTCTCTCTCTCTCTCTCTCTCTCTCTCTCTCTCTCTCTCTCTCTCTCTCTCTCTCTCTCTCTCTCTCTCTCTCTCTCTCTCTCTCTCTCTCTCTCTCTCTCTCTCTCTCTCTCTCTCTCTCTCTCTCTCTCTCTCTCTCTCTCTCTCTCTCTCTCTCTCTCTCTCTCTCTCTCTCTCTCTCTCTCTCTCTCTCTCTCTCTCTCTCTCTCTCTCTCTCATATATTTAAGGGGCTTTATTAGCATGGGAAACATATTTTTACATTGCCAAAGCATGTGAAATAGATAATAACAGTAAACATTACACTCACAAAAGTTCCAAAATAATAAAGACTCTTTCTCTCTGACTCTCACTCTGCAGAGAATGTGTTCCAATACCCCAGGAAGGCATCAGTCAGACCATCAACATTTCTACTCCATATTCCCCATGACTAGAGTAGATCACATTATGATGAATAGGAATACAACCCTACATGTTGTGATGAAGTGTCTCTTCGATGGTGGCCTATGTCCGTGCACTACCTTGACCTGGGCCTGGATAGGGTGCCATTTTGGACACAGGAAGCCATTGACTAGTATGAATCCTGCTCCTAAAAGGCATCACAATGTTAAACTGTACAGCAGCATACTATTCTGTCACTAGCTCATACAGTCAATGGTCAATCTAAAGGTTTATTTTATTCAAAGTCCTTAAGAGTCCATTTTTTCCCCACTCTTTCAGTAGTTCTGGAGGAGACAGAAATACTGTTAACCTTTCACTGAGTGGGCTATATCAGGGTCACACAGAGAGTTTCTTGGTAGTCTTAAACAAATCTCTCTCTCTCTCTCTCTCTCTCTCTCTCTCTGTCTGTCTCTCTCTCTCTCTCTCTCTCTCTCTCTCTCTCTCTCTCTCTTTCTTTGAAACAAAAGTATACACCTCACACACATGGTTATGGGCTTAAAAAAAAAGAAAAGAAGACACCTGAACATGTCAGATATAGAGTTGAAATGTATTCAATGTTGAGTTTGCATCCCAATATTACACTCTATATACATCCCAGAAGACTGAAATATAGCAAAACCGTTTGACCTAGAAACACCCAGATTTCATGTTTATTAATTATGAAAAATATGAATGACATTCCACCCAAGAGGCCACTAGGTCATTTGACCACAGGAAAGGGACTCTAGGGTCAGACTGTATCGCCTTAGCGCAGGTATACTAAGCTGCTGAGGGTACCGTTATGTCTGGGGGATTCCTAACGAAACTACAACAAAAACATACCATGATTTTTTGGGATTTTCACAAAATATGATCCATATCACTTGTGACATTTTGTTCTTACCCAGGCCTCCTTTAAGACTGTTTAAATCTGTAGGTGCTACAAAAGAAAACATCGGTGTCATATGAAGCTTCACTGCTTGCTCACTAATATGATAAATATTTTGATTTCAATAATACGTTTCTTACATTAATTTATGAATATTGAAAAATCTAAACATGAATACATTTTCAATGTATTGTTGAACATAATACTGTATTCTCCACAGGCATATCAAAGTTACAGAGTGAGATCTACAGTTAACTGCCAAAATAAAGGAAACACTGACCAAATGAGGGATACAAAGTGCAGTTGAAGTCGGAAGTTTACATACCCCTTAGCCAAATACATGTAAACTCAGTTTTTCACAATTCCTGACATTTAATCCTAGTAAAGATTCCCTGTCTTAGGTTAGTTAGGATCAACATTTTATATTAAGAATGTGAAATGTCAGAATAATAGTAGAGAGAATGATTTATTGCAGCTTTTATTTCTTTCATCACATTCCCAGTGGGTCAGACGTTTACATACACTCAATTAGTATTTGGTAGCATTGCCTTTAAATTGTTTAACTTGGGTCAAATGTTTCGGGTAGCCATCCACAAGCTTCCCACAATAAGTTGGGTGAATTTTGGCCCATTCCTCCTAACAGAGCTGGTGCAACTGAGTCAGGTTTGTAGGCCTCCTTGCTCGCACACGCTTTTTCAGTTCTGCCCACACATTTTCTATAGGATTTAGGTCAGGGCTTTGTGATGGCCATTCCAATACATTTACTTTCATTTAGCAGACGCTCTTATCCAGAGCGACTTACAGTGTGAGTGCATGGGCGTTGCATGCTCTACCAAGCTACCCCTGCCTTTCCCAAATATTGTCCTTAAGTCATTTTGTCCACAACTTTGGAAGACCCATTTGCGACCATGTTTTGACTTCCTGACTGATGTCTTGAGATGTTGCTTCAATATATCCACATAGTTTTCCTTCCTCATGATGCCATCTATTTTGTAAAGTGCACCAGTCCCTCCTGCAGCAAAGCACCCCCACAGCATGATGCTGCCACCCCCGTGCTTCACGGTTGGGATGGTGTTCTTCGACTTGCAAGCGACCCCCTTTTTCCTCCAAACATAACGATGGTCATTATGGCCAAACAGTTCTATTTTTGTTTCATCAGACCAGAGGACATTTCTCCAAAAAAGTACAATCTTTGTCCTCATGTGCAGTTGCAAACCGTAGTCTGGCTTTTTTATGGTGGTTTTGGAGCAGTGGCTTATTCCTTGCTGAGCAGCCTTTCAGGTTATATCGATATAGGACTCAGTTTACTGTGGATATAGATACTTTTGTACCTGTTTCCTCCAGCATCTTCACAAGGTCCTTTGCTGTTGTTCTGGGATTGAGTTGCACTTTTCGCACCAAAGTACATTCATCTCCAGGAGACAGAACGCGTCTCCTTCCTGAGTGGTATGACGGCTGCATGGTCCCATGGTGTTTATACTTGCCTACTATTGTTTGTACAGATGAACGTGGTACCTTCAGGCGTTTGGAAATTGCTCCCAAGGATGAACCAGACTTGTGGAGGTCTACCATTTTTGGCTGATTTCTTTTGATTTTCCCATGATGTCAAGCAAAGAGGCACCGAGTTTAAAGGTAGGCCTTGAAATACATCCACAGGTACACCTCCAATTGACTCAAATTATGTCAATTAGCCTATCAGAAGCTTCTAAAGCCATGACGTAATTTTCTGGAATTTTCCAAGCTGTTTAAAGGCACAGTCAAGTTAGTGTATGTAAATTTCTGACCCACTGGAATTGTGATACAGTGAATTATAGTGAAATAATCTGTCTGTAAACAATGTTGGAAACACTTTTCATGCACAAAGTAGATGTCCTAACTGACTTGCCAAAACTATAGTTTGTTAGTGGGAGTGGTGGTTGAAAAACAAGTTTTAATGACTCCAACCTAAGTGTATGTAAACTTCCGACTTCAACTGTATATTGAAAGGAGGTGCTTCCATACAGATGTGGTTCCTGAGTTAATTAAGCAATTACCATCCCACCATGCTTAGGGTCATGTATAAAAATGCCCAGTTGTCCATTATTTTGATCTCAGTGACTTTGAAAGTGGGGTCTCAAAGGAGCATTATTGGTTTAAAGGGGAATTTCACCCTGGCATGTAGTCATTACTATATGAACAACACTACGTTTTTTTTATCATAAACATCACAATTATCCAAACCACAAGCTAGAACACACATTTTAATTTCACTGGTAGAATCAGGAAGTTTCGACCCCCTGTGTATTCTTCTCCTCATAGTGAACCAGTAAGTCCGGCTGATAGAGGGGACGTGGCCACAAACTGGAATAAAAGCATTGTTTACTTCGAACGACCAACACACAATAATCTCAGAACTTCTCTAGGCAAGATTTATTTGAAAACTTTTGTTTTTCACTAATGTTTTTCATCATGCCCGTGTGGTGTTCTGTGCCTGCCTGTGCTAATTACAAACAAGAATGAAAATTAGTTACCTTTCACCGTTCTACCTACCGGAGATTCACCCCGATTCTACCAGTGGCTTGCGGCTATCAAGAATGATGCGGTGACCAAAGGTTATCAGAGGGATTTTCAGGCTGACCTGTTGGGGAATCCATTTCGACGACAGCTGAGACAACAAAACGGAAGATTCTCATTTAGAGGTAACCTAACGTTAGCTAGCTTGCTAGCCTAGCTGGGTAATTTAGCTAGCTAGCTAACGTTACAGTCCTGTATTTAACTCTAAAAGACATCAGCTAAATCACATAGCGCATCTTTCGGTAAACACACGGTCAATCAATTTAGCTTATGCCATGGTACTGGTAGTCACTGATAGACTGGTAGCTAACTTCGGCAGAGTAAACATGTTTGTTTGTTCATTTTATCTTTGACTGACGTTAGCTAGCTAGCTAATGTTATTCTGATTTGGTATCTCAATTTGGTAGCCATCTATTCCACCCTTGTCTGGAAAACACTGTTACTAAAAATAGAATTGTCGATATAGCTAACTCACGCTCTGTTTGTATGTTGGTAGCAATTATGAATGTGTATAAATCGTCTATGGTTGGTTAGTTGGTTCTCAGACAGTCTCAGCTGGCTAACAATCTTGATGCCAATTTAGTGGCGCTAGTTAGCAAAACGCAAGCTGACAATATTATAATGTACATGTTCGGTATGCTTAGCTAGCCAGTCTAATAGAGATCAATATAATTAGTGGGGTGGTTAAATTGTGTATTCTGTATTTTGTTGTAGGTGGTACAGAAATCTGATTCCACCAACATGCGCTTCCTACCCCTAGCTCTGCACAAGGTGAAGGTAAGTTGGCCAAAATGTTTACAAGCTGTGTTAAGGGGTTACAGGTAGTTTGAGGTAGCCTGAGGACCACAGAGAACCTTCCAGACCATGTCATCAATTCAGTCTAACCCTCTTCTCTTTTTAACTCAGCTTATCTGGAGTCATTCCACAGTGCTGAAAAATAACCCAAAGCGGGGGGTATGTTGGGTACACAAGCATGAGGGGAAAGGGACACACCTTGAGGTTATGGAGCACAACAAGATTGTGGGCCTGAAGCCAGCCAGGAACACTGAAAAGGTATAAATCAAGACTACAACAGTAATGACACAACCACCTCATTCTCCTCTCTGTAGATTCTCTAAACACAATACAGAGACACCTCTACAACAATCCCCTGCTACTATTGACAACAATGATCTGTCAGTCAATGGGCTGGGGGAGGTTTACAGACAGGTCTTTGAGATGAGGACGGGGTTTTTGGTTGTGCTTAGACAGTAAATGTATTGTTGTGTATGAGAACAATTGAGGTGGCATTTCTCCTCAATCTCCCATACACAACAATTCATACTGTGTAAGACCTGCCTTCCTAAGACTTTTCACACCTTCTTTAGCCCCCCCCCCCCCCCCCCCCCCCCCCCCAGCTCATTCACTTTGTTGACTGATCTTTCTTCTCGAAAGAAGCTCCCAACGTCCCCTCTCATTGTCCCCAAACAATACGCTAGCCGGACCCTTCAACAAAAAGTGTAAAACGCTAACACCACAACCATGTATTTCCAGGAGACGTGCAGTACCAGCAAACCTTCTGCAAGAGGACCAAACAGTGAGTGGTTAAGAAGCCCTTCACCACTTGGGCAGAGTCTTATCCAGCTGGCCGTTCACCGCAGACAGGACAAGACCATTCTCAGCTTCCACAGCCAACCATGCCGAACACAATTGCCGGATAAAGGACTATGCCTGCGTTTTACACACTAATTGGTCTTTTGACCAACAGATCTGTTTCTTTACATTTTAGTCATTTAGCAGACGCTCTTATCCAAAGCGACTTACAGTTAGTGAATGCATACGTTTTTTTTTTTTTTTTTATATACTGGCCCCCCGTGGGAAACGAACCCACATCCCTGCCGGCCAAACCCTCCCTACCCTGGACGACGCTGGGCCAATTGTGCGCCGCCAATGGGTCTCCCGGTCGCGGCCGGCTGCGACAGAGCCTGGACTCGAACCAGGATCTCTAGAGGCACAGCTAGCACTGCGATGCAGTGCCTTAGACCACTGCGCCACTCGGGAGTCTGAAAAATATCTGATGTGATTGAGACCAATTGGTGAAAAAAGGATCAGAATTGGGCTGCCTGTGTAAACGCAGCCAGTTTGGCTCGGCATAAGACCATATCCAGTAGAACAGGAGTCTCCAACCATGTTCCTGGAGAGCTGCCCTCCTGCAGATTTTCACCCCAACCCCATTTATAACTAACCTGGTTCAGCTTATCAAGCAGCTAATTATTAGAATCAGGTATGATTAGGGTTGGAGTGAAAACCTACAGGACCGTAGCTCTCCAGGAACAGGGTTGGAGTGAAAACCTACAGGACGGTAGCTCTCCAGGAACAGGGTTGGAGTGAAAACCTACAGGACCGTAGCTCTCCAGGAACAGGGTTGGAGTGAAAACCTACAGGACGGGGTTAGAGAGCCCTGATGTAGAACCACCATAAAATAAATACTGATTTTTTTCTATCAATCTTTGAAATATGTCTGCCCTTCACATAAGATATTTATATTAGCTGTACAGGGCACTGTAGCATCAAACAGATGCTAGACATTAAGATATCCAAATAATGTTTATTTATTTGTAAAATTCTAAAATACAGGAGAGTGTACACTATTTAATGCTAACTCAAGAGAACTGTGTATTCAACAAGAATGTTATATGGTAAAAGTAACATACCATTTTGTTTTTTTATGAACAGAGTAGTACAGTTCAGTGTGTGTGTGTCCGAGTGTGTCTCCATCAACGAGTGAAAAGACTTGAAATAGACACGATGTCGGAGCACATATTGTTGGATTACTTTATGGAGCAAAAAAAAAAGTATTTATTTTAATAACGGAGCATTTTCTAAATTTAAACTGACCCGCTGCTACTGGACACTGACATTTTATGAGACTCCTGTTTCCCCGAATCAAGGACGAAGATGGCATCGCTAAGGTTGGTCAAAAATTCTCTGTGCTACACAAAACAGTACCTATCCTGTAACTACCAGTAATGGATGCCAAAACTCTTTGGTTAAATCACATTATCTGGGTGTAACAATCTGTGGCTAAAAGAAATGCTGATCAGCAGATGATGGGAGAGGTGGTCATGATGAAATTACCATTCCAAAGAAATATACAGTAAGTTCAGGCAATACTTGTACAGCTGTGGGAGGAGTGTTGTCATGATCAAACTGCCATTCAGCTCCGAATAAGTAATCTGCTTGAAATCCAGCTGTCACGATCGTTCTGAGAAGCGGACCAAGGCGCAGCGTGATAGGATGAGAAGCGGACCAAGGCGCAGCGTGATAGGATGAGAAGCGGACCAAGGTGCAGCGTGATAGGATGAGAAGCGGACCAAGGCGCAGCGTGATAGGATGAGAAGCGGACCAAGGCGCAGCGTGATAGGATGAGAAGCGGACCAAGGCGCAGCGTGATAGGATGAGAAGCGGACCAAGGCGCAGCGTGATAGGATGAGAAGCGGACCAAGGCGCAGCGTGATAGGCGTACATACTCTATTGAAGTGTACACAACACGAACAAAAACAACAAAACGATACGTGAAGTCCTAGGTAATAACAACAAACCTTTACGGAACAAGATCCCACAATAAACTGGTGCCAACAGGCTGCCTAAGTATGGTCCCCAATCAGAGACAACGAGCTACAGCTGTCTCTTGATTGGGAACCACCCTGGCCAACATAGAAACTAAATGATCTAGAACACAACATAGAAAACTATAACATAGAAAAATCTACACCCTGGCTCAACATATAAGAGTCCCCAGAGCCAGGGCGTGACACCAGCATAATGCCTAATCCCTCGAGATGGATACAGTTCACAGGATACAGTTCTGCTTCAATGACACACGCAGGCAAAGAAATTATGTTTCTGTATCTAGAATCCACTCCAGGAAGAAGCCCAGGCACCACACTTTTGTCTAAGACAAAAAAGAAAAAAAAGAAATGACACTATATTTTACAGTTTGAACAACAGTTGAACCGTGCCAGCATAACATCAACATTAGGGTAGACTAGTTGAACATGCATACATGTGCACAGGCACAGAGATTACATTTACAACAATATCTAGCCTAATAGAAAGACATATGGAATAACCTTCAACCTTGTGCACAGTGACCAGACCGTACAAATGAGCCTAGGTAGGTAGGCAGACAGTATCTACCTATATCCATGTCTGTCAGGCTTGCTTAGGCAAATATTTGTTATAGTAAAACCAGCTTCAGTTTTAGAGATTTACAACAGTAAAATGTTGTATTATTGTTTCTCCTCAATGTTTGCTAGTAAACGTAGCTTAGCTAGCTAGCTAGCTGGATACGCAATAACTGTTGTTTACATCTGTTTGGAATCCTATCTTGCGTCATTGCCTATAATTTAGTGAGCTTGAAATGGATCCACGGTCATAATCATAACCAATGTCAACCCTCACCAATTATATGTTACATAGCTAGCTAGTAAAATTATTTACAGTTGCTGATGTTACACGTTTGCTTACAAGTTGCAAAAGATCTCAGATTGTAAAACCTCTTATATGTTTTGTCATAGATATGGCTACCAGTAGTTGTTTAGCTAGCTTAACTTAGTCAGCTAGCTAGCTAAGTTAGCAAACAGAAAAATTATTTTATTTCCCCCCACTGTAACACAGCAATATGTTAGCCAGCAATACTCAATATGGGTTTCTGCAGATAAACTAAAGTTAGCTAGCTAGCTAGGTGGCTAGCAGGAATAATAGCTACTTAGCTAGGCACCATATTTGTCATCTGCCCTCTTGGTGCTGGCATCAGCTGTAGATGAGCTTCTAGTGTTAGCTAAATCCAACCCTTTGTTTCGCTATACTTCGGTTGACGTCACCATGTAGCTAATAGATGCTCCATTGTCAAATTCGTGTTGCATTTTGGGGGAGGAACGGGGGCCAGAGCATGAAGAACCGCCCAACACAAGTTGTAGTCTTTCAGAGACTAGAAAAAAAATGTGTCTGCTTGTATATTTAGCAATGAATCCGTCGATAGGAATACCCCCCCCCCCCCCCCCATTAATACACCGGAAGCCGTCACAGGGTGTATCATTCAGCGCGCGAAACCCTGACCTGCCTTCCTCCTGGGCAATTATGTGTGAAACACATCTCACTGTCTTAGAAATGTCTCAGACATGATGAAAACAAGCCCATATTCCCACAGGGAGGGAGGGAGCGGTAGAGAGAGAGAGAGAGAGAGAGAGGGGGGGGGGGGGGGGGGGGGGGGGGGGGGGGGGGGGGTGGGGGTGGAGAGAAAGATGGAGGGAGGGAGAGGGAGAGGGAGAGATGGAGGGAGGGAGAGAGAGATGGGGGGAGGGCCATGGTGGGAGCTGTCTGACGTGAGGAGAATCTACAGCAGCTGAAACACACTAGCTACATGACACAGCAATATCACAGCTCAGCTCAAATCAGTCCCTCCAGGATTTTGTGGGTATTGTTTGTGAAATTCTCAGGCAAAAATGCTTCATTTTGCTGCTGCAATTCTTACATTTTGCATGGCAAAATGATTTTGTCCACATTTACGCTGACGAGGGAAGTTTGTTGACGTGTGGCTTGATTGAACCATATTATGCGGGAAATGTGCGGTAATTGGTTGAAATTGCGAGCCCTCTTTCTGTACTGCGTGATGGGTCAGTTTTATATGATAATATTGCCATGATTTGACTGTTTTATGCAGAAATAGTGGGGTGAATGGCCCTCGCATAATATGCAGGGAATTGTTCTGTGGGAGAAAAAAAAATTGTGATCGCAGAATCCTGTGATGGACTGCTCAATATCCCAGCTAAGAGGAGGGACATTCTCTACAGTAGAGGACTTCACAGGTCCAAAAGACCAGAAATTCTGAGTTCCGACCCAGGATGTCGGGTCGGGTCTGATACAATGGGTCTCAGGTATGTGCAATTAAAATGTATTTACCGACTGGAACCGTCCTCTGTTCATTTAATTTGTGTGGGGTAATGAGAACTGTCCTCTGTTCATTTAATTTGTGTGGGGTAATGAGAACTGTGCAAGCTTGATATCTGTGTCAGCCAGTTGCAACTCAATAAAACGTATAGCTGACAGTAAAGTCCAGCTGAAACTGGTTCCGGCTGCTCACCTCACGTGTGCCTGCTGCTGAGGAGAAAGACAGCAAGTGAAAGGAGCCTTGTCCAGGCTACTGTTGATTGAGAAGATGGAGGCCTTTTTCACTGAAGTAAAACATACGTAGAGGAAAAAGAGTGTAGTGAAAAGAAGCCGACGAGGGGAACGTCCTCGGGGACTAGAGGTTAATAACAAGGGGAACGTCCTCTGGGACTAGAGGTTAATAACAAGGGGAATGTCCTCTGGGACTAGAGGTTAATAACAAGGGGCACGGTCCTCAATGGACTACCGTGTAATAATGGGAAGAACGTCCTCGCACGGACAAAGTTTTAACATTGTAGTGGACAAAGATGAGAAGAACGTTGGCACGGCCAAATGGACCGTGTGAATCATGAGAAGAACGTTGGCACGGCCAAATGGACCGTGTGAATCATGAGAAGAACGTTGGCACGGCCACATGGACCGTGTGAATCATGAGAAGAACGTTGGCACGGCCAAATGGACCGTGTGAATCATGAGAAGAACGTTGGCACGGCCAAATGGACCGTGTGAATCATGAGAAGAACGTTGGCACGGCCACATGGACCGTGTGAATCATGAGAAGAACGTTGGCACGGCCAAATGGACCGTGTGAATCATGAGAAGAACGTTGGCACGGCCAAATGGACCGTGTGAATCATGAGAAGAACGTTGGCACGGCCAAATGGACCGTGTGAATCATGAGAAGAACGTTGGCACGGCCACATGGACCGTGTGAATCATGAGAAGAACGTTGGCACGGCCACATGGACCGTGTGTGAATCATGAGAAGAACGTTGGCACGGCCAAATGGACCGTGTGAATCATGAGAAGAACGTTGGCACGGCCAAATGGACCGTGTGAATCATGAGAAGAACGTTGGCACGGCCAAATGGACCGTGTGAATCATGAGAAGAACGTTGGCACGGCCAAATGGACCGTGTGAATCATGAGAAGAACGTTGGCACGGCCACATGGACCGTGTGAATCATGAGAAGAACGTTGGCACGGCCACATGGACCGTGTGAATCATGAGAAGAACGTTGGCACGGCCACATGGACCGTGTGAATCATGAGAAGAACGTTGGCACGGCCAAATGGACCGTGTGAATCATGAGAAGAACGTTGGCACGGCCACATGGACCGTGTGAATCATGAGAAGAACGTTGGCACGGCCACATGGACCGTGTGAATCATGAGAAGAACGTTGGCACGGCCACATGGACCGTGAGAATCATGAGAAGAACGTTGGCACGGCCACATGGACCGTGTGAATCATGAGAAGAACGTTGGCACGGCCACATGGACCGTGTGAATCATGAGAAGAACGTTGGCACGGCCACATGGACCGTGTGAATCTCGCTATTCAGGTTTGATGCAATTTTCTATCTTTTTATTATTTATTTTCGTATTTATTATCTTTTGTTAACCAGTTCTTGAAAAAAGTGTTTTGTTTCATTTTGTTGAGACATTTTAGTTAGCTAAATTAAGTTTGAACTGTCTTTAATTTTGTGATGTGTATTTAGTTTCCTGCTGTAAAAGAAATAGCATTAGCCTATTGCTGTCATTTGCTTACGGTAGGCACTTGCCTTTGTTGGTAATTGCTGCAATATAGGCCTATTCAAAACATTTGTGAAGGTTTAAACCAGTTCTTTAAATATGCAAAAATATGTTTTTCTGTTGAGCCATTTTCTTTAGCCAAATTAAGTAATGTTGCGTTTGTCGCAGTATAGTAGAATTCCCGGTAGGCCAGGCACTCAAACCATCAAAAGGACGAGATGCAAACATGTAATTTAATGCAACAATATAATAGCCTGTTCGTATTTTCCCTATAAACAATGACTTGAGCAAGATGGCGCCGACAGACAAGGCAGCTCTGTTTCTAGCTCCTAAGCAACTTTGCAGTATTTCATTTTTTTGTTTTTTTTTCACAGAATCATGGCTCTCTCGGGATATACAGCCAGCTGGGTTCTCAGTACATCGCACAGACAGGAATAAAGAACTCTCCGGGAAGAAGAAAGGCGGTGGTGTATGTTTCATGATTAACTACTCAAGGTGTGATTGTGGTAACGTACAGGAACTCAAGTCCTTTTTCTTCACCCGACCTAGAATACCAATCAAATGCCGACCGTATTTCCTCCCAAGATAATTATCTTCGGTTATAGTCACAGCCGTGTATATTCCCCCTCAAGCCGATACCACGATGGCCCTCAAGGAACTACACTGGACTTTGTGCAAACTGGAAACCACATATCCTGAGGCCGCATTTATTGTAGCTGGGGATTTTAACAAAGCACATTTGAGGAAAACGCTACCAAAGTTCTACCAACACATTGCCTGTAGTACTCGCGCTGCTAAAACGCTCAACCACTGTTACTCCCCCTTCGGCAAATCAGATCACGACTCCATTTTGCTCCTCCCTTCCTATAGGCAGAAACTCAAACAGGAAGTACCTGTGCTAAGGTCTATTCAACGCTGGTCTGACCAATCGGAATCCATGCTTCAAGATTGTTTTGATCACGTGGACTGGGATTTGTTCCGGGTAGCCTATGAGAATAACATTGACGTATACACGGACACAGTGACTGAGTTCATCAGGAAGTGTATAGGGGATGTTGTTCCCACTGTGACTATTAAAACCTACCCAAACCAATAACCGTGGATAGATGGCAGCATTCGCGCAAAACTGAAAGCGCGAACCACCGCATTCAACCATGGCAAGGTGACTGGGAATATGGCAGAATACAGACAGTGTTGCTACTCCCTCCGCAAGGCAATTAAACTGGCAAAACATCAGTACTAGAGACAAGTGGATCACAATTCAACGGCTCAGACACGAGACGTATGTGGCAGGTTTTACGACAGACAATTACGGACTACAAAGGGAAAACCAGCCACTTCGCGGACACCGACGTCTTCCTCCCAGACAAGCTAAACACCGTCTTCGCCCTCTTTGAGGATAACACAGTGCCACCGACACGGCCCGCTCCCAAGGACTGTGAGCTCTCGTTCTCCGTGGCCGACGTGAGTCAAACATTTAAGCGTGTTAACCCTCGCAATGCTGCCGGCCCAAACGGCATCCCTAGCCGCGTCCTCAGAACATGCGCAGACCAGCACTGGTCTGTTTGGGTCTGGTTATCCTTTTCAGAACGTGTCTCAGTAAAACATTTTTATTTTTTAAAATAATTTATGCCTATCGGGTTGGATCCATTTCGGAACGGGTCCAACATTTTGGACACGTGAAGACGTCTAGTGCACATTGGATGGTGGTTATGTATGCACACGTGGTGAAAATAATAAAAATACTTGTCCACAGTAGAAATGTGAAAAAGTACTGCCTGGGAAGAAAGTACACTGAGCAGGTGCCATCGCTTTGTTTAGTGACTTCAGAGCACATTGACGTACCGCACATCTACCTGCTCTCCCACACACTCACACTCAGTCTCTCTCTATGTCTCTCGCTCTGTCTCTGTCTGTCTCTCTCGCTCTCTCTCTCACACACACACACACGCATGCACACACAGGACTGACATTTTACTGTGTATCCTGGTCGGTGACACAGACAGACACACATGTCTTACCGGATGTCCTGGTCTGTGACTATGAAGGCCTTACAGAGGGGCTGTGACGTGTTGAGCCAGACAGCAGGGTTCTTCTCTGCGGCCGAGGTCGTCTGTCCCGTGATGGGGGAGGAGCTCATGTGGAGGGCGCTGGAGATAGCAGAGAGGAGCGTCTCGTCTGACGTGTCTGGACCCACACCTGGTACGGGACAACACCGCAGGAACACGGTCAGGACCATAACCATAGTCAGACCCACCAACCCCTTCTGGTCGGGCAGTCAGTCAGTCAGTCAGTCTCAGTCAGTCAGTCAGTCACAGTCAGTCAGTCAGTCAGGCAGGCAGGCAGGCAGGCAGGCAGACAGACAGACAGACAGACAGACAGACAGACAGACAGACACAGACAGACAGACAGACAGACAGACAGACAGACAGACAGACAGACAGACAGACATAGACAGACAGACAGACAGAGACAGACAGACAGACAGACCAGACCAGACAGACAGACAGACAGACAGACAGACAGACAGACAGGACAGACAGACAGACAGACAGACAGACAGACAGACAGACAGACAGACAGACAGACAGACAGACAGACAGACAGACAGGACAGACAGACAGACAGACAGACAGACAGACAGACAGACAGACAGGCAGGCAGGCAGGCAGGCAGGCAGACAGACAGCCTCACATACCTCATTGTTTACTTTGATGTGTTCTATCTCACAGTACAGTGTATTTAATTTATAGTAAATATGTGACTAGATATAACAAATAATGGATAAAATACCATTATAATTGTAAGATAATATAACATGAATGATTATATTAGTATTATTAACATCAGAGACATAAACAGAGAGCATGCAGGCTGTGCTCCTACTTGTTAAACCTTTGGGAAGCTCCATGGTCCTGAGCACCTCTTCTGTGATGTCTGACACCCTCAGGCCCTTCAACCGCTTCTCCCAGAACAGCTGCAAACACAACAGAGGGGTGATGAGAGGAGGAGAGGAGGAGAGGAAACAGAGGGGTGATGAGAAGAGGAGAGGAGGAGAGGAAACAGAGGGGTGAGAAGAGAGGAGAGGAAACAGAGGGGTGATGAGAAGAGGAGAGGAAACAGGATGAGAGGAGAGGAGAGAGGAAAACAGAGGGGTGATGAGAAAGAGGAGAGGAGGAGAGGAAACAGAGGGGTGATGAGAAGAGGAGAGGAAACAGAGGAGGAAGAGGAGAGGAGGAGAGGAAACAGAGGGGGATGAGAAGAGGAGAGAGGAGGAGGAAACAGAGGGGTGATGAGAGGAGAGAGGAAACAGAGGGTGATGAGAAGAGGAGAGGAAACAGAGGGTTGATGAGAGGAGAGGAGAGAGGAAACAGAGGGGTGATGAAAGAGGAGAGGAGGAGAGGAAACAGGGGGTGATGAGAGGAGGAGAGGAAACAGAGGGGTGATGAGAGGAGAGGAAACAGAGGGGTGATGAGAAGAGAGAGGAAACAGGGGGTGATGAGAGAGGAGGAGGAAACAGAGGGGTGATGAGAAGAGGACAGGAGGAGAGGAAACAGAGGGGTGAGAGAGGAGGAGGGAAACAGAGGGTGTTGAGAAGGGAGAGGAACCAGAGGGGTGATGAGAGGAGGAGAGGAGGAGAGGAAACAGAGGGTGATGAGAAGAGGAGAGGAGGAGAGGAAACAGAGGGGTGAGAGGAAGGAGAGGAAACAGGGGGTGATGAGAAGAGGAGAGGAGGAGAGGAAACAGAGGGGTGATGAGAAGAGGAGAGGAGGAGAGGAAACAGAGGGGTGATGAGAAGAGGAGAGGAGGAGAGGAAACAGAGGGGTGATGAGAAGAGAGAGGGAGAGGAAACAGAGGGGTGATGAGAGGAGGAGAGGAGGAGAGGAAACAGAAAGGGTGATGAGAGGAGGAGAGGAGGAGAGGAAACAGAGGGGTGATGAAAAGAGAGGAGGAAACAGAGGGTGATGGGAAGAGGAGAGGAGGAGAGGAAACAGAGGGGTGATGAGAAGAGGAGAGGAAACAGAGGGGTGATGAGAAGAGGAGAGTCGAGGAAACAGAGGGGTGATGAGAAGAGGAAGGGAGAGGAAACAGAGGGGTGCTGAGAAGAGGAGAGGAGGAGAGGAAACAGAGGGGTGATGAGAAGAGGAGAGGAGGAGAGGAAACAGAGGGGTGATGAGAAGAGGAGAGGAAACAGAGGGGTGATGAGAAGAGGAGAGGAGGAGAGGAAACAGAGGGGTGATGAGAAGAGGAGAGGAAACAGAGGGTGATGAGAAGGGAAGGAGGGGAGGAGAGGATGGGGGTGATGAGAAGAGGAGAGGAAACAGAGGGGTGATAAGAGAAGAGGAGAGGAGGTGGAAACAGAGGGGTGATGAGAGGAGGGGAGGAGAGGAGGAGAGGAAACAGAGGGGGGATGAGAAGAGGAGAGGAAACAGAGGGGTGATGAGAAGAGGAGAGGAGGAGAGGAAACAGAGGGGTGATGAGAAGAGGAGAGGAGGAGAGGAAACAGAGGGGTGATGAGAAGAGGCAGGTAGCTTAGTGGTTAAGAGCGTTGTGCCAGTAACAGAAAGGTCACTGGATCTAATCCCTGAGCCGACAAGGTGAAAATTTGTCGATGTGCCCTTGAGCAAGGCACATAACCCTAATTTGCTCCTGTAAGTCGCTCTGGATAAGAGCGTCTGCTAAATGACTAAAATGTAAAATGTAAATGTAAGAGGAGAGGAGAGAGGAAACAGAGGGGTGAGGAGGAGAGGAAACAGAGGGAGATAAAGAGGAGAGGAGGAGAGGAAATCAGAGGGGTGATGAGAGAGGAGAGGAGGAGGGGAAACAGAGGGGTGATGAGAAGAGGAGGGAAAAACTGAGAAGAGGAGAGGAGGAGAGGAAACAAGGGATGATGAGAAGAGGAGAAAGGGAGGAGAGGAAACAGAGGGGTGAGGAGAGGAGGAGAGGAAAACAGAGGGGTGATGAGAAGAGGAGAGGAGGAGAGGAAACAGAGAGGGGTGATGAGAAGAGGAGAGGAGGAGAGGAAACAAGGGGTGATGAGAAGAGGAGAGGAGAGAGGAACAGAGGGGTGATGAGAAGAATCGGAGGAGAGGAAACAGAGGGGTGATGAGAAGAGGACAGGAGGTGAGGAAACAGAGGGGTGATGAGAAGAGGAGGAGGTGAGGAAACAGAGGGGTGATGAGAAGAGGAGAGGAGGTGAGGAAACAGAGGGGTGGAGGAGAGGAGGAGAGGAAGGACAGAGGGATGGAACAGTTAGATGGGGAGCAGAGGAGGATCCAGGAGTTAATTCAGGCTTGGGGTATAAATCCTAGCGCATCAACAACAACAGTGTTGAAGAGAGAATAAATAGCGTGGCAAGGCCTTCAAAGCTAGACGAGACAACCACCACAGAGACACTCATCAGCCATATCAGTGTGGCTCAGACTGGCTTGGCAGGGATGGCTCCCCTTCATGAGGCCTGATGGCAGCAGTCAACCACCCATCCCCCATCTTCATTACTTAGTCCTAAACTAATCCTAGAGAGGCACTGCAGCATCTTCCTCACTTCAATACAAATCCATTCCTCTTTTCTCCACTTCTTGAAAACATTTAGGAGCCAATTAACTCAAATCAAATAAAGTTTATTGGTGGCGTACACAGATTTGCAGATGTTATCGCAGGTGCTGTGAAATGTTTGTGTTTTTAGCTCCAACAATGCAGTAATAATGCCTAGCAATACAAAACAATACACACATAATCCAGAAGTAAAAAATAAAGAAATTAAGAAATATCAGAACAAGCAATGTCAGAGTCCGGAATATAAATATATAGTGACTGTTTAACAGTCTGATGGCCTGGAGATAAACAGCTTCTTCAGTCTCTCGGTCCCAGCTTTGATGCACCTGTACTGTCACCGCCTTCTAGGTGGTAGCGTGGTGAACAGCACGTGGCTCGGGTGGCTGAGGTCCTTGATGATCTTCTTGACCTTCCGTTCCAACAAAGTTACTCTGCTGGCTAGTATCCAGGTCAGAAATAGGCCCATTCAGAGAGGGGCCTAGCTATCTCTGAGAGAGCTAATGGGAGGAGCCTAGCTATCTCTGAGAGAGCTAAAGAGAGGGGCCTAGCTATCTCTGAGAGAGCTAAAGGGAGGGGCCTAGCTATCTCTGAGAGAGCTAAAGGGAGGGGCCTAGCTATCTCTGAGAGAGCTAAAGGGAGGGGCTTAGCTATCTCTGAGAGAGCTAAAGGGAGGGGCCTAGCTATCTCTGAGAGAGCTAAAGGGAGGGGCCTAGCTATCTCTGAGAGAGCTAAAGGGAGGGGCCTAGCTATTCTGCAGTGGCGGAACAAAATGGTGGTACAGCTACACTCTTCAAGTCATTTTAAGAACACAACCTGCTGCCACTTAGGGGAAGTACAGTACACTATTGAACAGGTCACTCTTGTTAAATAGATTTGATCTCAATGAGAATAAGTGGTTGAAACCTGCAATTCATGCTGCCATACACTCAAAGGCTTCCAGGAAATCAATTGTGGATTCAGGGCATCTAAGTATTCCTTCTCACCCCATCAAGGTTAAGTATGTGATGTATTTATGCTATGCCAGCAACGGCAGCAGCAGATGAAAGAGCAGGAATCTCTTTCTCTCTGGCCTTTAAGCATGAAACACACAGAGAATCTCACTGCCGATAGACGGCCGATAGGAACTCATCACAGTGGAAGGCCGTTCCTTCTCTTGCTAGAACAGAAGCGGTACCTGCTGCGTGCAGAACCGGTAGCGACGGACCTTCCGTTTCTACTTGTAGAGTCGCAACGCTCGTCAGTGTCCAATCAGAGAGCCCAAACCCCCCCACGTAGGGGAACCAACACAAAATAAAAAAATATATAGGTTATTTTCTCTGTACATCCACGGATGAGCCTGTCACACTTCATATGCAATGTAGGCTATGGGATGGTAGCTAGTTAAGTGCACAGACGCAATGCTAACACCACTAAATACTGCCTCCAAGCTAGCTAACCACTGTAGCTAGTATTGACATTATAATTACGTCACAATGGATTAGCTAGTTTCCATTAAACAGATGCCTGTGTTAGCTGCTGAGTTAGTGCAGTGTCCTTAGCTAGCTAGATAGCTATGTTGTGCTAGCTAACATATATGCTAACGTTAGCTAAATATTTGGCTATGGGCCGGCACTGGCAGTATGGGATTATGGAGAGTGAATTTAATTGTTTCTTCATCATCTTGCTAGGTAGTTATCTAGCTGTGACCAACTGGCTGGTATTAACCTCTACGGGATCGGTGTCCCGTATACGGGACGGTTGAGCTAACGTGCGCTAATGTGATTAGCATGACTGTTGTAAGTAACAGCAAACTTTCCAGGACATAGACATGTCTTATATGGGCAGAAAGCTTAAATTCTTGTTAATCTAACTGCACTGTCCAATTTACAGTAGCTATTACAGTGAAAAGAGACCATGCTATTGTTTGAGGAGAGTGCACAACAACAAAAAACTTAGCACGGCAACTGGTTTGATACATTCACCTCTGAAGGTAAATAATGTACTTACATTCAGTAATCTTGCTCTAAATTTGTCATCCTGAGGGTCCCAGAGATAAAATGTAGCATTGTTTTGTTTGATAAAATCAATGTTTATATTCAAATGTGGGAACTGGGTTCTACAGTTTGAACCCCTGCTGTCTCTTGCTCCACACCCACCCCGACCGGCCATCTAGATGTGTGTAAGTTAGTGTATAAGCTAATGATCCATCATGTATGACATGCCTGGGAGTGTGTAAACTTACATTTTCTATATGGTATATCATTTTGTATGTTCTCTATAGTTATGTACTTGAAAATGTATCAATTGACCAATTCAGCACATTTGGGCAGACTTGATAGTCCAGTATTGCAATGCTTCACTGGATCAATCTGAAACTTTGCACACACACTGCTGAATCTAAATTGCGCCTAAACTGCAATAATATATTGTGGCCTTTCTATTACATTTCAAAGAAAAATAGAAGACGCAGGTTTTTTTGTTTGTATTATCTTTTACCAGATCTAATGTGTTATATTCTCCTACATTAATTTGACATTTCCACAAACTTCAAAGTGTTTCCTTTCAAATGGTAGCTACAGGCAGTTAGATTTGGGTATGTCATTTTAGGCAAAAATTTGAAATAACGGGTCCGATCCTTCAGAGGTTAAACAATGGCTTTCTACAAAATAGCAACATTAGCGCAGTTAGCTTGGAATCTAGACCATAAGCAATATGCCAAACAACGCTACTGCCACCTTCTGTGGTCCTCTGTAGCTCAATTGGTAGAGCATGGCGCTTGCAACGCCAGGGTAGTGGGTTCGAAACCCCGGGACCACTACTGCACACCTTCTGGCTGAAATGGCATGGCTATTATTCTGGCTGAGTGGCTGACGACTTCCAAGGTCTTTGCTGTGTGAACACAAAAGAGAATGACTGCTGATCCTCTGTTCAGAGGTGCTAAGAACCGTCGGCAGGCAAACGTTTGACAATACTACCGGTGTGTCTGAGCTTTAGTGAAAAGGAGGGGGGAGGGGTCTTTCTAAAGCACTGGATCAAATGTTAGCTGCTTGATAAGGTGAGTCATCCATAGTTCATCTCTTATTCATTTAGGGGAGATTTTAGTCATTTAGCAGGCTTCTTAGGAGCGACTTAGGGTTAGTGAATACATAGGTGTGTAATAGGAGCGCGGAGGCCTTTTTGGAAGTTTCATCACTAGGGGTGGGAGGAACCCAGAACCCTGAGGAGGCAGAGGAGGAGGTCCTAAGGGAAGTACATCCCTGCCGGTATTCCCTCCCCTAGTGGACAACGCTGGGGAGGAGTGCGGAGGCCTTCAGGGAAGTCATCACTAGCGGCCCGGAGGACAGAGAGGTGGAGGAGAACCAGGAGTGGCACAGGTCCTAAGGGAAGTCCTTCACTAGGGCAGGAGGAGAGTGATGTGAGAGGAGCGCGGAGGCCTTCAGGGAAGTCATCACTAGGGGTAGGAGGAAAGAGATGTGAGGAGGAGCGCGGAGGCCTTCAGGGAAGTCATCACTAGGGGTAGGAGGAAAGAGAGGTGAGGAGGAAGAGGAGGAGGTCCTAAGGGAAGTCATTGGTGGGAGATGAAAATGTCAAAATCCAAATAAAAGTTAATTCCCCCTCCTCCTCCTCCGCCCTCCTCCTCCTCCTCCACCCTCCTCCTCATCACATGTATAAATGTGT
>CM072228.1:52483621-52508621 GCA_036851935.1 Coregonus suidteri | reverse complement strand
ATTATTTTTATCTACATTTCTGCCTGAGAAATGACACCCTGATATAGTTCTGTGATCTGTGATATACTTCTGTGAATCACTGAGGCATTGTGTGTTTGTTTGTTCTTTGTCCTCAGAACTTTCAAATAACTTGAGGTGTTTTATGATTAATAGTGATGTTGTGCTTTTGGACACTGTCCTCAGGCTCCAGCTTTATGTTTATATGTTTTTATGTTGATGTGCTATTGTTTTTAATTAATTTTATTTTATTTGTATATTTAACCTATTCTTGACTCTGTGGTTCTTGCACTTGTTTGGGGAACAGGATTTCATTATTTGTATCTACATTTCTGCCTGAGAAATGACACCCTGATATAGTTCTGTGATCTGTGAAACAGTTCTGTTAATCACTGAGGCATTGTGTGTTTGTGTGTTCTTTTTCTTTAGAATTTTCAAATAAACTTGACGTGTTTTATGATTAATAGTGATGTTGTGCTTGTACTATTTTGGACACACTGTCCTCAGGCTCCAGCTTTATGTTGTATGTTGATTGTATTAAAACAAAGAAAACAATCTGAAGTTGTTGTTTTTAAGTTATATATACCATGATTTTTCCGGTCCGGCCCACTTGGGAATAGATTTTCCTCCATGTGGCCCCTGAGCTAAAATGAGTTTGACACCCCTGGCCTAGAGGCTATCTGGATGTTCTGTACATGGTAGACAGGGCCTAGAGGCTCTCTGGATGTTCTGTACATGGTAGACAGGGCCTAGGCCTCTCTGGAGGCTCTCTGTAGACAGGGCCTGTGTTCTGTACATGGTAGACAGGACCTAGAGGCTCTCTGGATGTTCTGTACATGGTAGACAGGGCCTAGAGGCTCTCTGGATGTTCTGTACATGGTAGACAGGGCCTAGAGGCTCTCTGGATGTTCTGTACATGGTAGACAGGGCCTAGAGGCTCTCTGGATGTTCTGTACATGGTAGACAGGGCCTAGAGGCTCTCTGGATGTTCTGTACATGGTAGTACAGGGCCTAGAGGTCTGTCATTTCTGCTACTCAGGTTCACTGACTCCTCTAGCACTTACAGTACGTCTGCTATTCACTGCAGGTGGAGAAAATGGTGCTCAGATGTAATGCAGCCTTGATGACTCACACAGATCTGTTTCCGCTCAGCTAGACGCTAGCCTATGACTGGCTCTATAATGGCTATGACTGGCTCTATAATGGCTATGACTGGCTCTATAATGGCTATGACTGGCTCTATAATGGCTATGACTGGCTCTATAATGGCTATGACTGGCTCTATAATGGCTATGACTGGCTCTATAATGGCTATGACTGGCTCTATAATGGCTATGACTGGCTCTATAATGGCTATGACTGGCTCTATAATGGATATGACTGGCTCTATAATGGCTATGACTGGCTCTATAATGGCTATGACTGGCTCTATAATGGCTATGACTGGCTCTATAATGGCTATGACTGGCTCTATAATGGCTATGACTGGCTCTATAATTACTATGACTGGCTCTATAATGGCTATGACTGGCTCTATAATGCCTATGACTGGCTCTATAATGGCTATGACTGGCTCTATAATGGCTATGACTGGCTCTATAATGGCTACTGGCTCTATAATGGCTATGACTGGCTCTATAATGGCTATGACTGGCTCTATAATGGCTATGACTGGCTCTATAATTACTATGACTGGCTCTATAATTACTATGACTGGCTCTATAATGGCTATGACTGGCTCTATAATTACTATGACGGGCTCTATAATTACTATGACTGGCTCTATAATTACTATGACTGGCTCTATAATTACTATGACTGGCTCTATAATTACTATGACTGGCTCTATAATTACTATGACTGGCTCTATAACGGCTATGACTGGCTCTATAATGGCTATGACTGGCTCTATAATGGCTATGACTGGCTCTATAATGACTATGACTGGCTCTATAATGGCTATGACTGGCTCTGTAATTACTATGACTGGCTCTATAATTACTATGACTGGCTCTATAATGGCTATGACTGGCTCTATAATGGCTATGACTGGCTCTATAATGGATATGACTGGCTCTATAATGGATATGACTGGCTCTATAATGGCTATGACTGGCTCTATAATGGCTATGACTGGCTCTATAATGACTATGACTGGCTCTATAATGCCTATGACTGGCTCTATAATGGCTATGACTGGCTCTATAATGGCTATGACTGGCTCTATAATGGCTATGACTGGCTCTATAATTACTATGACTGGCTCTATAATTACTATGACTGGCTCTATAATTACTATGACTGGCTCTATAATTACTATGACTGGCTCTATAATGGCTATGACTGGCTCTATAATGGCTATGACTGGCTCTATAATGGCTATGACTGGCTCTATAATGGCTATGACTGGCTCTATAATTACTATGACTGGCTCTATAATTACTATGACTGGCTCTATAATGGCTATGACTGGCTCTATAATGGCTATGACTGGCTCTATAATTACTATGACTGGCTCTATAATGGCTATGACTGGCTCTATAATTACTATGACTGGCTCTATAATTACTATGACTGGCTCTATAATTACTATGACTGGCTCTATAATTACTATGACTGGCTCTATAATTACTATGACTGGCTCTATAACGGCTATGACTGGCTCTATAATGGCTATGACTGGCTCTATAATTACTATGACTGGCTCTATAATTACTATGACTGGCTCTATAATTACTATGACTGGCTCTATAATTACTATGACTGGCTCTATAATGGCTATGACTGGCTCTATAATTACTATGACTGGCTCTATAATTACTATGACTGGCTCTATAATTACTATGACTGGCTCTATAATTACTATGACTGGCTCTATAATTACTATGACTGGCTCTATAACGGCTATGACTGGCTCTATAATTACTATGACTGGCTCTATAATGGCTATGACTGGCTCTATAATTACTATGACTGGCTCTATAATTACTATGACTGGCTCTATAATTACTATGACTGGCTCTATAATTACTATGACTGGCTCTATAATGGCTATGACTGGCTCTATAATTACTATGACTGGCTCTATAATTACTATGACTGGCTCTATAATTACTATGACTGGCTCTATAATTATTATGACTGGCTCTATAATTACTATGACTGGCTCTATAATTACTATGACTGGCTCTATAATGGCTATGACTGGCTCTATAATTACTATGACTGGCTCTATAATTACTATGACTGGCTCTATAATGACTATGACTGGCTCTATAATGGCTATGACTGGCTCTATAATGGCTATGACTGGCTCTATAATTACTATGACTGGCTCTATAACGGCTATGACTGGCTCTATAATTACTATGACTGGCTCTATAATTACTATGACTGGCTCTATAATTACTATGACTGGCTCTATAATTACTATGACTGGCTCTATAATTACTATGACTGGCTCTATAATTACTATGACTGGCTCTATAATGGCTATGACTGGCTCTATAATGGCTATGACTGGCTCTATAATGGCTATGACTGGCTCTATAATGGCTATGACTGGCTCTATAATTACTATGACTGGCTCTATAATTACTATGACTGGCTCTATAATTACTATGACTGGCTCTATAATGGCTATGACTGGCTCTATAATTACTATGACTGGCTCTATAACGGCTATGACTGGCTCTATAATTACTATGACTGGCTCTATAATTACTATGACTGGCTCTATAATGCCTATGACTGGCTCTATAATTACTATGACTGGCTCTATAATTACTATGACTGGCTCTATAACGGCTCCCACAGTGCCAGTCTCAGCGTGGTGCTGCTGTAACAGTGAGGAGCTACAGCGTTCTTTAGTGGCCTCTAGTGGTCGACGCCAGACATGACACCTCGGTTCAGTTACAGGGCTTACATAATGGGTTTAGCGGGCTTTGCTCTGTGTGTAACTAGCATGACGGTGTGGCTGGCCTACATAGTACCCACTAGACAGTGAGAGGTGTCAGGAGCCTGAGGCAGGATGTCTGGCTGCAGACCGGTTCAAAACTCACAATATAATAATAATATAATATGCCATTTAGCAGACGCTTTTATCCAAAGCGACTTACAGTCATGCGTGCATAAAAAATTGTTTTGTGTATGGGTGGTCCCGGGGATCGAACCCACTACCTTAGCGTTACAAGCGCCGTGCTCTACCAGCTGAGCTACAGAGGACCAGAGAGAGTCTTCATTTGCAACTATTTTCCAAGTCAGGAGTTTGCCGTTTTAAACAAGATTAGATTGCTGTGAAAATCTCTCAACGGGGTTGGCAGTTACCAGCTACTGTCCCCAATGATAGCCAGTGACCTCTCACCATTTTGTATGCAGGCTGCGTCTCCTGATCAAGCCCTCCCTCTGGGCAATAAAGTACCAGTCACTGCAGAGATTCAGTTACTCAGCGTGTATGTCTCACCTGTCTGGGCTGCTCTGTGGCTCTCTGCAGGTCTGTCTTCACCTTGTTGCTGGGGTGGTTCACCACTTTGGTGACGGGCTGTTTAAAGATGGAGGCTGTCTGTCTGATAGGAAGTGCTGTGTTCAGGTCTGGTTTACCCTGAAAAGGAGAGGGGGCTCAATTAAACGACAGGAGAGAGGGATGATCAAAGGGTTTTAGAAAAGCGATATAACAACTATGTATTATTAATAAACGACAAGCGGAGATCAAGGAGCGGAAGAGAGAGAGAGAGAGAGAGCGACAGAGAGAGAGAGAGAGCGACAGAGAGAGAGAGAGAGAGAGAGAGAGAGAGAGAGACAGAGAGAGAGAGAGAGAGAGAGAGAGCGACAGAGAGAGAGAGAGAGCGACAGAGAGAGAGAGAGAGCGAGAGAGAGAGAGAGAGACAGCGACAGAGAGAGAGAGAGAGAGAGAGAGAGAGAGCGACAGAGAGAGAGCGACAGAGAGAGAGAGAGAGAGAGAGAGAGAGAGAGAGAGCGACAGACAGCGAGAGAGAGAGAGAGACGCGACAGAGAGAGAGAGAGAGAGACAGAGAGAGAGCGACAGAGAGAGAGAGAGAGCGAGAGAGACAGAGAGAGAGACAGAGAGAGAGAGAGAGAGAGACAGAGAGAGAGAGAGAGAGAGACAGAGACAGAGCGAGAGAGAGAGACAGCGAGAGAGAGAGAGAGAGAGCGACAGAGAGAGAGAGAGAGAGAGAGAGACAGAGAGAGAGAGACGCGACAGAGCGAAAGACAGAGAGAGAGAGAGCGAGAGAGAGAGAGAGAGAAGAGAGAGAGCGACAGAGAGAGAGAGACAGAGACAGCGAGAGAGAGAGAGAGAGAGAGAGAGAGAGAGAGAGCGACAGAGCGGCGAGAGAGAGCGAGAGCGAGAGAGAGCGAGAGAGAGAGAGAGCGAGAGCGGAGAGAGAGAGCGAGAGAGCGAGAGCGAGAGAGAGAGAGAGAGAGCGAGAGAGACAGAGTGACAGTGTGTCAGTAGATATAGCAAAGTCCACCCTTTGTGTGTTGGAACTTCCATGAGCCATCAGGAAGCAGTCCTGTCATAAAACCGTGAAGAAGCGAACCTTCCTTTTAATAGTTTGCCACCCCTCCACCGCCCCTCATCCCCCTGCTTTGGGCACTCGTCTCGTGCGCTCCTCTTTTTACAGCTGAACGTGTAAACACATTCAGGAGAACTCTCACAGCCACTGCGGGGCATGAGTTCTCGCCTTGCGTAGGAAAGCCATCGTCTGAACTGCAGTACCCAGACTACGAAGGTTAGCTGTGATTTAGACAACTTCTAGTAAGCAGAGGGCATAACGTTCCACTGGTTTGATCAGGTTCCTATTCACCTTTATTACAGTAATCAGTGTGTGGCAAGAAACTACTGAGCAAGCCAATCAGCAGTGTCATAAACAAAAACAAAAGTAAAAGAAAATGCCTTGCAAAACTGCTGCAGCAGAAAGTATAAATACTAAGTCAGTGACAGTGACCGTTTCTACAGGTCAGTGGAAGCGCAACAGGCCGAAAATGAGTTTGCGGTTCAAACAACTAGCAAGACAGACAGACAACTAGTGAGACAGACAGACAACTAGTGAGACAGACAGACAACTAGTGAGGCAGACAGACAACTAGTGAGGCAGACAGACAACTAGTGAGGCAGACAGACAACTAGTGAGGCAGACAGACAACTAGTGAGGCAGACAGACAACTAGTGAGGCAGACAGACAACTAGTGAGGCAGACAGACAGACAACTAGTGAGGCAAACATACAGCTAGTGAGGCAGGCAGACAATTAGTGAGGCGGACAGACAATTAGTGAGGCAGACAGACAACTAGTGAGGCAGACAGACAACTAGTGAGGTAGACAGACAACTAGTGAGGCAGACAGACAACATTCAAAGTAGACGGTTGGTTGTGCGAGCCTGCTTAGTGAGGCGCTCACTCACATGGCTGTGTGTGTGTGTAGCAGTCTGCGGAGCGGCGGTTGAAGGGTTAACTCTGATCTGTGGTTTGGCAGACACAACAGGGGAGGGGGAGGGGACTCCTCCCTAGCGATGACATGTGGAGAGCAGTAGAGCAGAGCAGAGTGAGGCCAAGCTAAAACCAACGCCTGTCAGCCAATCAACACCGGCTCAGGGCACACTGACAAACACAGGCCTAACTGTTTATTCGTTAGCACACAAGGACGAGCTGCATCTCAGGTCACATGGACTGGAGAGGAACATCATGGACTGGAGAGGAACATCATGGACTGGAGAGGAGCATCATGGACTGGAGAGGAACATCATGGACTGGAGAGGAGCATCATGGACTGGAGAGGAGCATCATGGACTGGAGAGGAACAGAGGAGGAGATCATCATGGACTGGAGAGGAACATCATGGACTGGAGAGGAGCATCATGGACTGGAGAGGAGCATCATGGACTGGAGAGGAACATCGTGGACTGGAGAGGAGCATCGTGGACTGGAGAGGAGCATCGTGGACTGGAGAGGAGCATCGTGGACTGGAGAGGAGCATCGTGGACTGGAGAGGAGCATCGTGGACTGGAGAGGAGCATCGTGGACTGGAGAGGAGCATCGTGGACTGGAGAGGAGCATCGTGGACTGGAGAGGAGCATCGAGGAGAGGAGCATCGTGGACTGGAGAGGAGCATCATGGACTGGAGAGGAGCATCGTGGACTGGAGAGGAGCATCATGGACTGGAGAGGAGCATCGTGGACTGGAGAGGAGCATCATGGACTGGAGAGGAGCATCGTGGACTGGAGAGGAGCATCGTGGACTGGAGAGGAGCATCATGGACTGGAGAGGAGCATCATGGACTGGAGAGGAGGATCATGGACTGGAGAGGAGCATCATGGACTGGAGAGGAGGATCATAGCCCACTCCATATACAACACCCAGTAGACCACTCCATATACAACACCCAGTGGACCACTCCATATGCAAACAGCCACTCGCATTGATTCAAGACTTTTAACACTTACCCTGCTCTCAGTTCCCATTGGAAACAACCCCCAAAAACATGTTGGGTAAAAAAACATTTAAAATTTTTGAGTACACCCTAACCTCTATGTTTCCATAAAGAACTAAAGACCTGAAGGTAAAACTATCTACAGAGCACTGAGAGCCATGCTGTGATGAAATAGAGCTGTTGTTTGGCATCATAACACAGGAATGCGTTCGAATCTGGAAGGAAAAACACAATCTGCCCTTCACCCTGACGTGAACTCCTAGAAATGACAGATTTAAGTAGATAACAACACAATGCAACTTTAATGTCCATTAGTTACAGTGGTCCGTTCTCAACCCCCCCAGACAGAACACAGACAGGGTTTGGTTTTATTCTTCCATGTTTTGACTTAACTCTCAGGTCGGAGGTTTGGTCTTGTTACCACAGATAACCGCTCATAAACCTAACCTATGCTATGTACCATAAAGTGTCTTTGGGAAAGTACACAGGCAGTGAGGGTCTGCCAATTCAGCTTGATGACACACACCTCAAAGAATGTTCTAGTGGCTAAATGGGCTCAAAGGAATGACGGAGAGAGAGAGAGAGAGGAGACGCCCACATCCCCTGTTCCTCCTAGCCCCGTCTACTGAGAAGTTTTCATTATGAAACCTGGAAATGGACATGAGTGTTTCTCATTGGTTCAAGTTCAGATCGTCCCTCTCTGTATGGACCCGTTTTCTTCCATTTCGAACCAAGTGAATACCACCCTGGTCCTTCCTCTCCCTCTGAGCTAGAAAGATGTGTTGCACCAGATCAATCACGTCTAGACGTCGCACTCAGCTTGGAGCAGGCGGGCAGAGAGTGTGTGCAGGCGGGCAGAGAGTGTGTGTAGGCGGGCAGAGAGTGTGTGTAGGCGGGCAGAGAGTGTGTGTAGGCGGGCAGAGAGTGTGTGTAGGCGGGCAGAGAGAGTGTGTGTTGACCAAACACAGTGGACACCGGGTGAGTGTGCACTGAGCTGTGTTTAAATAAGATGGCGGCACAACATCTCCTGCTGGGGGGGAGCCAGGACACACACTCACGCAGACGGAGGGAAGGACACACACACACACAGAGGCACGGACACACACACATGCAGGGAAACGGAGACACACACACACACACTCTCTCTCTGGCCATCTAGCATGTCGAGTCCAGTCCAGGTTATTTTGGGCTAGCTGGTCACATGACTCTCACAGAGGAAATTATTGTGAACGGACAGAGAGCACAGCAACATCCGGTGTTGAGACGGCCGTATTAACCTGTTCATGGAGTATTGAACTCTTACCCTACGACGTCTGGACTACTGCTGGTTTTCTGTTCTATCTGATCATTAGTGCACCCACCTGGTGTGCCAGGTCTAAAGCTGTCCCTGATTAGAGCAGTGGAAATGGCTTCGAGGTCCAGATTTAAAAGTTCTACAGCTTCACCATCGAGAGCATCCTGACTGGTTTCATCACCGCCTGGTATGGCAACTGCTCGGCCTCTGACCGCAAGGCACTACAGAGGGTAGTGCGTACGGCCCAGTACATCACCGGGGCCAAGCTTCCTGCCATCCAGGACCTCTATACCAGGCGGTGTCAGAGGAAGGCCCTCAAAATTATCAAAGACTCCAGCCACCCTAGTCATAGACTGTTCTCTCTGCTACCGCACGGCAAGCGGTACCGGAGCACCAAGACTAGGTCCAAAAGGCTTCTTAACAGCTTCTACCCCCAAGCCGTAAGACTCCTGAACAGCTAATCATGGCTACCCAGACTATTTGCACTGCCCCCCACCCCACCCCCATCCCCATCCCCCTCTTTACGCTGCTGCTACTCTGTTTATTATCTATGCATAGTCACTTTAACTCTACCCACATGTACATATTACCTCAATTACCTCGACTAACCGGTGCCCCAGCACATTGACTCTGTACCGGTACCCCCCTGTATATAGCCTCCCTACTGTTATTTTATTTTACTGCTGTGTTTACACTACACTACACTCTTTAATTATTTGCTATTAAAAATGTTTTACTTAACACTTTTTTGTTGTTGTTGTTGGTTAAGGGCTTGTAAGTAAGCATTTCACTGTAAGGTCTACACCTGTTGTATTCGGCACATGTGGCAAATAACATTTGAATTTCAGGGGTCTATTCGGTGTTGATAGTAAAATGCAATGAAAATACACGACACTACAGTACAGACCACTACACTACACTACACTACAGACCACTACACTACAGACCACTACACTACAGACCACTACACTACAGACCACTACACTACAGACCACTACACTACACTACAGACCACTACACTACAGACCACTACACTACACTACAGACCACTACACTACAGACCACTACACTACACTACAGACCACTACACTACAGACCACTACAGACCACTACACTACACTACACTACAGACCACTACACTACACTACAGACCACTACACTACACTACAGACCACTACACTACAGACACTACACTACACTACAGACCACTACACTACACTACAGACCACTACACTACACTACAGACCACTACACTACACTACAGACCACTACACTACAGACCACTACACTACACTACAGACCACTACACTACACTACAGACCACTACACTACACTACAGACCACTACACTACAGACCACTACATTGTGAATTGATATGGTCTCCTACCAATTGTGTTAGTATGTGTATAGCTCTTAGTCGTGACAGATACATAATAATAATAATAATAACATGCCATTTAGCAGACGCTTTTATCCAAAGCGACTTACAGTCATGCGTGCATACATTTTTTTGGTGTATGGGTGGTCCCGGGGATCGAACCCACTACCTTGGCGTTCCAAGCGCCGTGCTCTACCAGCTGAGCTACAGAGGACAGGTGAAGTAATGAACTGGTTTTACTTCTCCTACTGGGAAGCTGTAACATGGCTGGCAAGCTGCTCCAGGCCTGTGAGAGTGTTGCAGAGACTACGTGCAGTTATAGGCTAGTCTGCCTACGTGTGTCCGTGCATGTGTGCGAGGGTGTGTGTCTGTATGTGCAGAGCTAGGCATTCATCAGATGTTATCTGGCCATCCGTCTGCTGGGCTAGGGGCTAGGGGCTGGGCTAGGGGCTGGAGGCTGGGGGCTGGAGGCTGGGGGCTAGGGGCAGGGGGCTGGGGGCTGCGCTGGGGGCTGGGGGCAGGGGCTGGGGGCTGGGCTAGGGGCTGGAGGCTGGGGGGGGCTGGAGGCTGGGGGGCAGGGGCTGGGGGCTGGGCTAGGGGCTGGGCTAGGGGCTGGAGGCTGGGGGCTGGAGGCTGGGGGCAGGGGCTGGGGGCTGGCGCTAGGGGCTGGAGGCTGGGGGCTGGAGGCTGGGGGCTGGAGGCTGGGGGCTGCGCTGGGTGCTAGGGGCAGGGGGCTGGGGGCTGCGCTGGGGGCTGGGGGCTGGGCTGGGGGCTTGGGGCTAGGGGCTTGGGGCTAGGGGCTAGGGGCTAGGGTCTGGGGGCTGGGGGCTGGGCGGGGGGCTAGGGGCAGGGGGCTGGGGGCTGCGCTGGGGGCTGGGTGCTAGGGGCAGGGGGCTGGGCTAGGGGCTGGGCACTAGGGGCTAGGGGATGGGGGCTAGGGGCTGGGCACTAGGGGCTGGGGGCTAGGGGCTGGGGGCTAGGGGCTAGGGGCTAGGGGCTAGGGGCTAGGGGCTAGGGGCTAGGGGCTAGGGGCTGGGGGCTAGGGGCTAGGGGCTGGGGGCTAGGGGCTAGGGGCTGGGGCTAGGGGCTGGGGGCTAGGGGATGGGGGCTAGGGGATGGGGGGGATGGGGCTAGGGGCTGGGGGCTAGGGGATGGGGACTAGGGGCTAGGGGATGGGGGCTAGGGGATGGGGGCTAGGGGCTGGGCACTAGGGGATGGGGACTAGGGGCTAGGGGCTGGGGGGCAGGGGATGGGGGCTAGGGGCTGGGCACTGGGGATGGGGGCTAGGGGCTGGGCACTAGGGGATGGGGGCTGGGGCTAGGGGCTGGGGGCTTGTGTGTGTTGCTAGGCCATGTCACGTCGTCCTCGGAGAGGAGTAGAGAGAAGAGGAGAGAGAGGAGTAGAGAGAGGAGTAGAGAGAGGAGGAGAGCATTGCAGAGGAGAGCCAGGTTGAGCCTGCCTCATCTCTCTCCACAGGGGAGGAACGCCCTCAGGGCTACGGCATTGTGGGATACCAATTCTGAGTCCCAAATGACCCTCTATTCCCTTTATAGTGCACTGCTTTTGACCAGGGCCCTCACTGCTAGAGAATCTGCTTTGTGAGTGTTGAGAACATGGAGTAGAACATGGAGGAGAACTGCACCTGACTGAAACACATTCCGTTTCCTGTGTCTCGGTGAAAGAAAACGCTTCCACACGGGGAGGGACTTTCTGAACTGTTTTCCATTGCACAACATCTTTAAAATAATGAACACAACCCAGGTGTGTTCCAATTTACCTCTGTGTCAGGGTCATTGAGACTACTAGATCATCTAGAACACCCTGCCTGGGTCAGACTGGGTCAGACTGGGTCTGCCTAACCCTGCCTGGGTCAGACTGGGTCTGCCTAACCCTGACTGGGTCTGCCTGTCACACCAAACTAAACCACAGCCAGGCAGCTTGTAGACACCACACTAAACCACTCATTAATTAATGTATGTACAGTGGCTTGCGAAAGTATTCACACCCCTTGGCATTTTTCCAATTTAATTTTAATTAAAATGGATTTTGGGGGGGTTTGTATCATTTGATTTACATAACATGCCTACCACTTCGAAGATGAAAAATATTTTTTTTGTGAAACAATAAATAAATAAGACAAAAAAACTCAAAGCTTGAGCGTGCATAACTATTCACCCCCCCCCAAAGTCAATACTTTGTAGAGAAACCTTTTGCAGCAATTACAGCTGCAAGTCTCTTGGGGTATGTCTCTATAAGCTTGGCACATCTAGCTACTGGAATTTGAACTCATTCTTCAAGGCAAAACTGCTCCAGCTCCTTCAAGTTGGATGGGTTCCGCTGGTGTACAGCAATCTTTAAGTCATACCACAGATTCTCAATTGGATTGAAGTTTGGGCTTTGACTAGGCCATTCCAAGACATTTAAATGTTTCCCCTTAAACCACTCAAGGGTTGCTTTAGCAGTATGCTTAGGGTCATTGTCCTGCTGGAAGGTGAACCTCCGTTCCAGTCTCAAATCTCTGGAAGACTGAAACAGGTTTCCCTCAAGAATTTCCCTGTATTTAGCGGCATCCATCATTCCTTCAATTCTGACCAGTTTCCCAGTCCCTGCCGATGAAAAACATCCCCACAGCATGATGCTGCCACCACCATGCTTCACTGATGGCCAAAAAGCTAAATTTTAGTCTCATCTGACCAGAGTACCTTCTTCCATTTGTTTTGGGGAGTCTCCCACATGCCTTTTGGCGAATACCAAAAGTGTTTGCTTATTTTTATTTTATTTTTTTTGTAATGGCTTTTTTCTGGCCACTCTTCCGTAAAGCCCAGCTCTGTGGAGTGTACAGCTTAAAGTGGTCCTATGGACAGATACTACAATCTCCGCTGTGGAGCTTTGCAGCTCCTTCAGGGTTATCTTTGGTCTCTTTGTTGCCTCTGATTAATGCCCTCCTTGCCTGGTCCGTGAGTTTTGGTGGGCGGCCCTCTGTTGGCAGGTTTGTTGTGGTGCTATATTCTTTCCATTTTTTAATAATGGATTTAAAATGGTGCTCTGTGGGATGTTCAAAGTTTCTGATATTTTTTTATAACCCAACCCTGATCTGTACTTCTTCACAACTTTGTCCCTGACCTGTTTGGAGAGCTCCTTGGGTCTTCATGGTGCCGCTTGCTTGGTGGTTCCCCTTGCTTAGTGGTGTTGCAGACTCTGGGGCCTTTCAGAACAGGTGTATAAATACTGAGATCATGTGACAGATCATGTGACACTTAATTGCACACAGGTGGACTTTGCATTTAACTAATTATGTGACTTCTGAAGATAATTGGTATTTAGGGGCTTCATAGCAAAGGGGGTGAATACATATGCATCCACCACTTTTCCGAATTTTCTGAAACAAGTAATTTTTTTCATTTCACTTCACCTATTTGAACTATTTTGTGTATGTCCATTGCATGAAATACAAATACAAATCCATTTAAATTACAGGTTGTAATGCAACAAAATAGGAAAAAAACGCCAAGGGGGATGAATACTTTTGCAAGGCACTGTAGAGATACAGTGAGGGAAAAAAGTATTTCATCCCCTGCTGAAACGTTTGCCCACTGACAAAGACATGATCAGTCTATAATTTTCATGGTAGGTTTATTTGAACAGTGAGAGACAGAATAACAATAAAACAATCCAGAAAAACGCATGTCAAAAATGTTATAAATTGATTTGCATTTTAATGAGGGAAATAAGTATTTGACCCCCTCTGTAAAACATGACTTAGTACTTGTTGGCAAAACCCTTGATGGCAATCACAGAGGTCAGACGTTTCTTGTAGTTGGCCACCAGGTTTGCACACATCTCAGGAGGGATTTTGTCCCACTCCTCTTTGCAGATCTTCTCCAAGTCATTAAGGGTTCGAGGCTGACGTTTGGCAACTCGAACCTACAGCTCCCTCCACAGATTTTCTATGGGATTAAGGTCTGGAGACTGGCTAGGCCACTCCAGGACCTTAATGTGCTTCTTCTTCAGCCACTCCTTTGTTGCCTTGGCCGTGTGTTTTGGGTCATTGTCATGCTGGAATACCCATCCACTACCCATTTTCAATGACCTGGCTGAGGGAAGGAGGTTCTCACCCAAGATTTGACGGTACATGGCCCCGTCCATCGTCCCTTTGATGCGGTGAAGTTGTCCTGTCCCCTTAGCAGAAAAACACCCCCAAAGCATAATGTTTCCACCTCCATGTTTGACGGTGGGGATGGTGTTCTTGGGGTCATAGGCAGCATTCCTCCTCCTCCAAACATGGCGAGTTGAGTTGATGCCAAAGAGCTCGATTTTGGTGTCATCTGACCACAACACTTTCACCCAGTTCCCCTCTGAATCATTCAGATGTTCATTGGCAAACTTCCGACAGCCCTACTTATTTCCCTCATTAAAATGCAAATCAATTTATAACATTTTTGACATGCGTTTTTCTGGATTTTGTTGTTGTTATTCTGTCTCTCACTGTTCAAATAAACCTACCATTAAAATTATAGACTGATCATTTCTTTGTCAGTGGGCAAACTTACAAAATCAGCAGGGGATCAAATACTTTTTTCTCTCACTGTACAAGACAGGCTCAATTCCTTTCAGTGAGTAAAGTACGTTAATAAATGTATCAAACAAAATTATTATTTTCTTTAATCTTTTCACACCGTTATAATTAGATATATGAATTAAAACAAAAATAGTCGTTGTGACAAGAGTAGAAACATGTTGCATAACAACTAATAGGTTTTAGAGTTCTAAAGGAGATTTGTAAAGCTTAAGAACAACACTTTTGAAAGGAAATGGACCCGTACACACCACACCACACAGGACAAGCCATATTTCAGACTGCCCATCTTAATATTTGATTTTTATTGGCCAGTCTTAGATATGTTTTTTTCTTTGCAACTTTTCCTATAAAGGTCAGCATCCCGGAGTTGCCTCTTCACTGACGAGTTTCAGAAGAAAGTTATTTGTTTCTGGCCTTTTTGAGCCTGTAATCGAACCCACAATTGCTGATGCTGCAGATACTCAACTAGTCTCAAGAAGGCCAGTTTTATTGCTTCTTTAATCTTTAACAGTCTTCAGCTGTGCTAACATAATTGCGAAAGGGTTTTCTAATGATCAATTAGCCTTTTAAAATGATAAACTTGGATTAGCAAACACAACGAGCCATTGGAACACAGGATTGATGGTTGCTGATCATGAGCCTCTGTACGCCTATGTAGATATTCCATTAAATATCAGCCGTTTCTAGCTACAATAGCCATTTACAACATTAACAATGTCTACACTGTATTTCTGATCAATTTGATGTTTTTTAATGGACAAAAACAATGCTTTTCTTATGAAAACAAGGACATTTCGAAGTGACCCCAAAGGATTTAAGGGTAGTAGTACATACATAACATGCCACACAGTGAAGAATGGAAGGTTTGATACACTGCCATTTTTGGGGGTGCTTTTACTGCAAATTTTTACATAGGTACACTTCAACTGTGAGGAGGATGGAATCTAAAACAAAAATCCAGAAAATCACATTGTATGAACCTCCTAATTAATTCATTTTATTGAACATTGAAGAAGGGTTTGATCACCTTCCAGCCATGTAAAGAATTCCGGCTCTCACAGACCTGGGTTTTAAGGAGTGGCTCCGTAAGAAGCATCTCATTGCCTGTAGTGGCCTGGCACCTGTCTCCAACTCGTTACCTGTATAAAATACACCTGAGGGACACTCAATCAAACCACTATTGCCTCCCACAATGGCCCTGACCAGAGAGCTGAAGGACATCAGGAGAAATTGGTCTGTATGGACAAGGCTGGCCAAATGGGCTACAGGACAATAGGCAAGCAGCTTGGTGAGAAGGAAACAACAACAGTTGGCGCAATTATTAGAAAATTGGAAGAAGTTCAAGATGACGGTCAATCACCCTCGGTCTGGGGCTCCATGCCGATCTCACCTCGTGGGGGCATCAATGATCATGAGGAAGGTGCAGGGATCAGCACAGAAATACATACGGCAGGACCTGGTCAATTTTTGTTTTAGATTCCGTCTCCACAGTCTCAAGTGAAAACTATTATAACAACACTACAGACCTCGTACATGCTTTGTAAGTATTAAAATCCTGCAAAATCGGCAGTGCAAGGTCCCCCTGTTCTCCGCCACTGCGCATACATACAGGCCCGTCTGAAGTACATACAATGACATACATACATACATCCAGATACAGGAATACATACATACATACATACATACATACATACATAAATACATACATACTTACATACATCTAAACTCCACATACCATGTTTACATAGGAATACATATGAGTACAACCCATAACACCATCCCATAACCTTTAAAAAAAAAAAGGTATAACATCCCTTTATTACTTTCCAACCCCGCCATCCTGCCCTAATTGGAGTAAACAGTGAACTGCAATGCTATTGAGGGGAGGATGGATCGTATACTTACTATATCACAAGATCTGGACAACAACAATTTTTCACTCATATAAGAACATTGACCTCTCACGAGATTGGTCGTCAGCTGGGTCTTCCAGCATGACAATGACTCGAAACACACAGCCTATAGGCCAAATCTTTCTAATGTGCTCTTTACAGAAGCATCTCAACCTCCTGGACAACCTATATACCAGTATCCAGACACAGTATGCTTTACATTATAAATCTTTGGTTATTAGATGTAGTGTTTTATTAGTCCCATCCTTCAACTCCATTCAACACCACTCATCTATCTCTTAACACCATCCATATTGGATTTCTATTTGCCATATATTTTCAACTATACTGTGATGTTTTACAAAAGTTCTGAACCTTTCTATTCTCATTGTTTGTACAGATAGTAAATTGAAAATAAACATTTTTGCTAAAAGTAATATTATATTATTGATCGATTGACTATGACTTTTCAGATCACCCAGTAGTGCTATCTGCAGGGTTAGCTCCAGGTAAATATTGCAATCCTTTAGCCATTCCTGGACCTGTGTCTACAAATGGACAGTACCAAAACAAATGATCTAATGAGTCTGTCTCTTCGCAGCAAAATCTGCAGAGCTGGGAAGATTTTATCCCCCATGTAAATAACATTCTATTGGTAGCAAGAAGTTTGTATAATAATTTAAATTGAAAAATTCTAAGTTTTGAATCCGGTGTCGTTTTGCGTATCAGTTCATAAACACTATGCCATGGAATCAGTACGTCAAAAATCTCTTCCCAACTATTTTGCAATCTATATGGGACGGCTGTCAATCTTTTGGTCCTTAAATGAAACTGGTATACTTTTTTATTTATCACAGTTTTCTTTAACCAATTATGTTCTTTAATGCAAGGCCGACAGACAAGTTCCTTACTTTCTCCCCCTTCCACTTTCCTCTTCCATTTTTGCGGTAAGGCTGCAATTATTTGGTTGTAATTTTGGGTAGAGCAGACATTTCCATATGTTTTTGTTAGCTGCATGTGCGACAACTCCACCAGTCCTACCGATGATATCATTTACGAAGATTATACCTTTTTTAAAACATTTTTCAAAAAATAATTAATTAGTATATTTGAGTTTAACGACACTATTTGTTGCATTATTCGTTCTGTAATTTCTAGAGGATTAAATTGAAATTGCAACCAACTTTCTATGGCTTGTTTTAGAAATAGTGATATTTGGCGAGATGCAAAATGTTGCTGTGGGAATTTATTGGGACTCAAAATCCATCCTTGAAAAAGAAAAGGAGAGGCTCACTCTCGGAGCTCAGATGCAATAATTTAATAACCAAACAACCAACGTTTCGTATTAAGGGAAGTAGGGAAATACCTACAGGCAATAATATCGCCTTTCTCCTGAAGTGTTGACTACTTCCCACAAATCTAAAAGCATTGGATTGGTAGAGGCATGGGCTAGAGAGGGCGTCTCCACTATGTGACTTATACCAGTCAGTCACTTCCTTTCAAATCAGTAAAAGGGAAGTGAACAAGTGCACACTTTGGGAGAAAGGAGAGAACTGTGAAGAAACTAGTTAGTGAAGAAAAGATTCAAGTACACAGGCTAGACATGAAAACCACCGCTAGCACAGGGCTGAGAACAGAACGGTCTCAATAGGACTCCCTGCTAAAAAATAGGAGGCCATTGGGAGAATGGAGTGAACAGCAGTTGATGGCCCCTGATGTGTAGCCCAGGCTAACCTGTACCTTGTTGATGGTGAGATTCTCATTCCGTAGCCTCTGTTTGCTCTTCTGCAGCTTGCTGGGCATCATCTTGCCCGTTCGGAAGTCGAAGCATCCCAGGTCTACCGTGTTGCCTAGGTAACGGGACAGCTGGGGTTTGCTCCGGAACTTCTTCCCCTTGGGACTGAGGGGGAGAGGAAACACAACAAAACAAAAAAAAACAGCGTTAGATCACACAGGTCTGATTAGTGTACTGTAGCTAGCGTTGAGGTCCACAAGCATCAATCGTTCAAGACGGGGGAACGTTTTACAGAGAACAGGGAAATGTAGCCCCATGTATTTCACAATGTTACTAAAGCCAGCACTGTGTATTAATAGCAGCACTGCCAGTCTCATTATGTAATGGTAGTGGGGCCAGTGTAGTGGGGCTGTATTAAATGGCAGCACTGCCAGTCTCATTATGTATTAGTGGGGCTGTATTAATGGCAGCACTGCCAGTCTCATTATGTAATGGTAGTGGGGCTGTATTAATGGCAGCACTGCCAGTCTCATTATGTAATGGTAGTGGGGCTGTATTAATGGCAGCACTGCCAGTCTCATTATGTAATTATGGGGCTGTATTAATGGCAGCACTGCCAGTCTCATTATGTAATGGTAATGGGGCTGTATTAATGGCAGCACTGCCAGTCTCATTATGTAATGGTAGTGGGGCTGTATTAATGGCAGCACTGCCAGTCTCATTATGTAATGGTAGTGGGCCAGTGTATTAATGGCAGCACTGCCAGTCTCATTATGTAATGGTAGTGGGGCTGTATTAATGGCAGCACTGCCAGTCTCATTATGTAATGGTAGTGGGGCTGTATTAATGGCAGCACTGCCAGTCTCATTATGTAATGGTAGTGGGGCTGTATTAATGGTCTCATTATGTAATGGTAGTGCCAGTCTCATTATGGGTGGGCTGTATTAATGGCAGCACTGCCAGTCTCATTATGTAAGGTAGTGGGGCTGTATTAATGGCAGCACTGCCAGTCTCATTATGTAACGGTAGTGGGGCTGTATTAATGGCAGCACTGCCAGTCTCATTATGTAATGGTAGTGGGGCTGTATTAATGGCAGCACTGCCAGTCTCATTATGTAATGGTAGTGGGGCTGTATTAATGGCAGCACTGCCAGTCTCATTATGTAATGGTAGTGGGGCTGTATTAATGGCAGCACTGCCAGTCTCATTATGTAATGGTAGTGGGGCTGTATTAATGGCAGCACTGCCAGTCTCGTTATGTAATGGTAGTGGGGCTGTATTAATGGCAGCACTGCCAGTCTCGTTATGTAATGGTAGTGGGGCTGTATTAATAGCACTGCCAGTCTCAGTGGGGCTGTATTAATGGCAGCACTGCCAGTCTCATTATGTAACGGTAGTGGGGCTGTATTAATGGCAGCACTGCCAGTCTCATTATGTAACGGTAGTGGGGCTGTATTAATGGCAGCACTGCCAGTCTCATTATGTAATGGTAGTGGGGCTGTATTAATGGCAGCACTAGTCTCATTATGTAATGGTAGTGGGGCTGTATTAATGGCAGCACTGCCAGTCTCATTATGTAATGGTAGTGGTGTAGTAATGGGCACTGCTCATTATGTATTAATGGCAGCACTGCCAGTCTCATTATGTAATGGTAGTGTAATGGTAGTGGGGCTGTATTAATGGCAGCACTGCCAGTCTCATTATGTAATGGTAGTGGGGCTGTATTAATGGCAGCACTGCTCATTATGTAATGGTAGTGGGGCTGTATTAATGGCAGCACTGCCAGTCTCATTATGTAATGGTAGTGGGGCTGTATTAATGGCAGCACTGCCAGTCTCATTATGTAATGGTAGTGGGGCTGTATTAATGGCAGCACTGCCAGTCTCATTATGTAATGGTAGTGGGGCTGTATTAATGGCAGCACTGCCAGTCTCATTATGTAATGGTAATGGGGCTGTCAACATTTAAAAAAAACACTTGCCAGTTGCCACATGTACTTAGGCTAAATTCAATTCTTCCATGAAACACTTGACTCGTTCTCAGGCTGGAGGAAACATTTAAAAAGGCAGCAGGGAGGGCCATCTTATGTGACAGAGGATCAATGGCATCACAACCCAGAAACATAACCCTGGCCAAACCCATCAGGGAGACAGTTCCTCCCATCTCCTTCTCCCGGGTCGTGTTCATTAGGGCACACCGTAGCGAAACAGAAAAACAAGCCTTTTTTTATTGAACCAGTCCAGATAGTGTGCCTTTTTGGTTCCATTCCATTCCCACTGAACACGCCCGACCCTGTTCTCGTCAACACCACAGACGCCTTCGGACCAGAGCAGAATATCTCCATGCACGCTAGACAGCAAGCATCCATGGCACTGAGTGGTTGAGATTAGAGTTTCCTCCTGATTTCCTGCTTGTGGTCAACGGGGTGTATAGAGGAGCAAGGACTGTTGTTATACGATTGGCCTCTGTCAGGAAAACATCAGCTGCATTACAGCATGGAGGAACTCAGGGCACTGAGCATAGCTTCCTCCTCCACACACCAGACCAGAACATACTGGACCAGGGGCTAGTCCTCCACACACCAGACCAGAACATACTGGACCAGGGGCTAGTCCTCCTCCACGCACCAGACCAGAACATACTGGACCAGGGGCTAGCTTCCTCCTCCACACACCAGACCAGAACTTATACTGGGTGTAGACTAGGGGCTAGAAATGCTTATTCACTCCACACACCAGACCAGATAAGATACTGGACCAGGGGCTAGTCCTCCACACATACAGGACCAGAAAATACTGGATCAGGAAGTAGAAAATAACATGTCTATAGCAGGAAGTAGAAAATAACTCCACGCACCAGACCAGAGAAAATATACTGGACCAGGAAATAGAAAAAGCTTCCTCCTAGAAAATAACACACACCAGACCAGAAAATAACTGGACCAGGGGAAAATAGTCCTAGAAACACACCTAGACCAGGAACATACTGGCTATATACAGGAGGGGCTAGTACTAGAAAATACCAGGCCAGAAGTATAACATGGATATACAGGGGCTAGCTAACTGGCTCCACGCACCAGAAGTAGAAGAACATAACATGGACCAGGGGCTAGTCCTCCACGCATGGCTATAGACCAGAAAATACATGGACCAGGGCTAGTCCAAATACGCATGGCTAATACAGGAGAACATACTGGACCAGGGGCTAGCTATATACAGGAAGTCCATACACTATATACAGACCAGAACATAACTGGACCAGGGGCTAGTAACATCCACACACAGGAGCAGAAAATACTGGACCAGGGGCTAGTCATAACACACACCAGAAAATAACAGAACATAGAAAATACATGGCTATATACTAGCTTCCTCCTCCACACAGGGAGTAGACAAAATCAAATCAAATCTTATTTGTCACATGCTGCGTAGAAAAACAACAGGCTAGACTAACAGTGAAATGCTTATTCACGGGTCCTTTTCCAACAATGCAGAGTTAAAGATAAGATAAAGAAGTTAATAAAACATAGAAATAGTGACACAGTAGAAAATAACATGGCTATATACAGGAAGTAGAAAATAACATGGCTATATACAGGAAGTAGAAAATAACATGGCTATATACAGGAAGTAGAAAATAACATGGCTATATACAGGAAGTAGAAAATAACATGGATATATACAGGAAGTAGAAAATAACATGGGCTATATACAGGAAGTAGAAAATAGGAATGGCTATATACAGGAAATAAATAACATGGCTATATACAGGAAGTAGAAAATAACATGGCTATATACAGGAAGTAGAAAATAACATGGCTATATACAGGGAGTAGAAAATAACATGGCTATATACAGGAAGTAGAAAATAACATGGCTATATACAGGAAGTAGAAAATAACATGGCTATATACAGGAAGCAGAAAATAACATGGCTATATACAGGGAGCAGAAAATAACATGGCTATATACAGGGAGCAGAAAATAACATGGCTATATACAGGAAGTAGAAAATAACATGGCTATATACAGGGAGTAGAAAATAACATGGCTATATACAGGAAGTAGAAAATAACATGGCTATATACAGGGAGCAGAAAATAACATGGCTATATACAGGAAGTAGAAAAATGGCTAATACATGGTAGAAAATAACTGGCTATATACAGGAAGTAGAAAATAACATGGCTATATACAGGAAGTAGAAAATAACATGGCTATATACAGGGAGTAGAAAATAACATGGCTATATACAGGAAGTAGAAAATAACATGGCTATATATAGGGAGTAGAAAATAACATGGCTATATACAGGAAGTAGAAAATAACATGGCTATATACAGGAAGTAGAAAATAACATGGCTATATACAGGGAGCAGAAAATAACATGGCTATATACAGGGAGCAGAAAATAACATGGCTATATACAGGGAGCAGAAAATAACATGGCTATATACAGGAAGTAGAAAATAACATGGCTATATATAGGGAGTAGAAAATAACATGGCTATATACAGGAAGTAGAAAATAACATGGCAATATACAGGGAGCAGAAAATAACATGGCTATATACAGGAAGTAGAAAATAACATGGCTATATACAGGAAGTAGAAAATAACATGGCTATATACAGGAAGTAGAAAATAACATGGCTATATACAGGGAGTAGAAAATAACATGGCTATATACAGGAAGTAGAAAATAACATGGCTATATACAGGAAGTAGAAAATAACATGGCTATATACAGGGAGTAGAAAATAACATGGCTATATACAGGAAGTAGAAAATAACATGGCTATATACAGGGAGTAGAAAAGAACATGGCTATATACAGGAAGTAGAAAAGTCTGGTTCCACACTTTTTGTCATGAGGTAGCAGAGAGAACAGTCTGTGGCTTGGGTGGCTGGAGTCCCCAAATCTTTTGGGCCTTCCTCTGACATCGCCTGGTATAGAGGTCCTGGATGGCAGGGAGCTCGGCCCCAGTGATGTACTGGGCCGTACGCACTACTCTCTGTAGTAATTGGAGTCGTAGGGAGAACAAAATGGATGGCGTCTTACGACTGGTGAGCTGAGTCAGGAAATGGGGTGTGGACTGGGGATGGACGGCCAGTCTGGGATGTTATTTTCCTAAGGATAAGCTCAGTCAGGGCTGAGCGAGAGAGAATGGATGTGATCACATCCTTAACCCGGGCAGGTTGGTCTTTTAGAAAATATCATTTCCTCTTCAGACCTAGGCCTACAATAGGGTCCCTTTTTTAACAGCTGGCTCACACAGTACAGACAACACACGGATGGTCACTGTAAATTCAGAACCAGCCAAAAGGAAAGAGGAAACCAGAGTGCCTTTGACTAGAATATCGGCTGACATTTTCCATTTGTATTCTGACGATTCTACAGAAGGCCACCCGCTGCTTTCAGACATTCTTCATTGCGGTGTGTCCAAAGCATAAAACCTTGATGTTGTGTGACTCAGACCATGACTTAACTGAAAGACCGTTGAAAACAGTCCGGGAGGTTGTCTGACCACCACTGCCTCTCCATCAGTCTCCGCCTCAGCCTAACTCATCTCATATGCAGACGAGCGAGCGCCTAGCTATGTGACCAGCTCTGTGACTCATTGCTTTGCAGATCGATTCTGTGACCAGCGGTCGGAAGGACGCAGATGAGTGTGCGACCTTGAGGCGCCTCAGGGGCGAGTGGGTAGGTGCTAGGAGCTAGGTCGCTACATGACTCAGCGATGAGTCAAAGCCCAACCAGAGAGAACTCACCCCGCCACATAACAACGCCTTTCAGAGAGAACTCACCAAGACAAACACACCCCAGCCCACTCTCAGAGTGACTAGCTGGCTCTACCACACGGCTCACTAGTGAGAGGGATTGAGGGTGTGGAATTCCACAGTGGTTAGCTGTTCTTCATGTAGAGAGGACTGGAGAAACTAGAGTGAAGTCAAGCGCAATCATTGAAAAGAAGGCTTATGAAGGAAGAAACCAAACTCTGTCAACGTTCTAGACTAGCCTGTGAAATGTCAGCTACCATTCTCAACATGTAGGCTGTGTTTCCCCATAGCTAGCTTAGCTATCACTGCTGCACATGCAAATGAGTGTAAGTTACACAGCAAAGTGGTTGTGAAAAGATAAAGGGAAGAGAGGAGTAGAGAACCAGGGTAGAGGGAGTGAGAGAGTAGCAGTATCTTATAGGCTAATCTCTGTAGTTCTCCCCGGCTTCTCCCCGGCTTCTCCCCGGCTTCCCCCCGGCTTCTCCCCGGCTTCTCCCCGGCTGACCCCCAGCTTCCCACTGGCTTCTCCCTGGCTTCTCCCTGGCTTCCCCCTGGGTGTAGACACCAGCTCGGGCAGAACTGAGAGTAGAGCGAGAGCTCTTCATGAAGTTTCCCATGTGTCCGTCTGCCTGTCTGTCCGTCTGCCTGTCTGTCTATCTGCCTGCCTGGCGGTGGCTGTGTGTGGTTGTGAGAGCAGCAGGGTGCCAGTGAAGGGGTGTTTGCTTGCCAGTGAAGGGGTGTTTGCTTGCCAGTGAAGGGCAGGGGGCACTCTTCCATGGTATGCTCCTCCCCCTCCCCGGACAGACAGACAGACAGACGGACGGACGGAGAGACAGACATGCGGACAGACATCTCTCAGGTGTGTTCAGTAGGGAGGTAAAGCTTGGCGTGGTATGAAG
>CM072228.1:52423621-52481121 GCA_036851935.1 Coregonus suidteri | reverse complement strand
TAGGGGTAAGGGGACAGGGATACTGGAGTGATGGAGGTAGATATGTATAGGGGTAAGGGGACAGGGATACTGGAGTGATGGAGGTATATATGTATAGGGGTAAGGGGACAGGGATACTGGAGTGATGGAGGTAGATATGTATAGGGGTAAGGGGACAGGGAAACTGGGAGTGATGGAGGTAGATATGTATAGGGGTAAGGGGACAGGGATACTGGAGTGATGGAGGTAGATATTTATAGGGGTAAGGGGACAGGGATACTGGAGTGATGGAGGTAGATATGTATAGGGGTAAGGGGACAGGGAAACTGGAGTGATGGAGGTAGATATGTATAGGGGTAAGGGGACAGGGATACTGGAGTGATGAGGTAGATATTTATAGGGGTAAGGGGACAGGGATACTGGAGTGATGGAGGTAGATATGTATAGGGGTAAGGGGACAGGGAAACTGGAGTGATGGAGGTAGATATGTATAGGGGTAAGGGGACAGGGATACTGGAGTGATGGAGGTATATATGTATAGGGGTAAGGGGACAGGGATACTGGAGTGATGGAGGTAGATATGTATAGGGGTAAGGGGACAGGGATACTGGAGTGATGGAGGTAGATATGTATAGGGGTAAGGTGACAGGGATACTGGAGTGATGGAGGTAGATATGTATAGGGGTAAGGGGACAGGGATACTGGAGTGATGGAGGTAGATATGTATAGGGGTAAGGGGACAGGGAAACTGGAGTGATGGAGGTAGATATGTATAGGGGTAAGGGGACAGGGATACTGGAGTGATGGAGGTAGATATGTATAGGGGTAAGGGGACAGGGATACTGGAGTGATGGAGGTAGATATGTATAGGGGTAAGGGGACAGGGATACTGGTTTTTACTATTTTCTACATTGTAAAATACTAGTGAAGAAATCGAAACTATGAAATAACACATATGGAATCATGTAGTAACCAAAAAAGTGTTAAACAAATCAAAATATATTTTATATTTGAGATTCTTCAAATAGCCATCCTTTGCCTTGATGACAGCTTTGCACACTCTTGGCATTCTTTCAATCAGCTTCATGAGGTAGTCACCTGGAATGCATTTCAATGAACAGGTGTGGCACCCCAATGGTGGAGCAATCTCTCTCACGACGCCAGGACAGCGGAATCACTCACCACCTTCCGGAGACACTTGAAACCCCACCTCTTTAAGGAATACCTGGGATAGGATAAAGTAATCCTTCTACCCCCCCCCCCTTACCCCACCCCAAAGAAAGAAGAAAAAAAACATACAGTAAAGTGGTTATCCCACTGGCTATAAGGTGAATGCACCCATTTGTAAATGTAAATGTGTGCCTTCTTAAAAGTTAATTTGTGGAATTTATTTCCTTCTTAATGCGTTTGAGCCAATCAGTTGGGTTGTGACACGTTAGGGGGGGTATACAGAAGATAGCCCTATTTGGTAAAAGACCAAGTCCATATTATGGCAAGAACAGCTCAAATAAGCAAAGAGAAACAACAGTCCATCATTACTTTAAGACATGAAGGTTAGTCAATGCAGAACATTTCAAGAACATCAAAAGTTTTTTCAAGTGCAGTCGCAAAAAACATCAAGCGCTATGATGAAACTGGCTCTCATGAGGACCGCCACAGGAATGGAAGACTCAGAGTTACCTCTGCTATAGAGGATAAGTTCATTAGAGTTACAAGCCTCAGAAATTGCAGCCCAAATAAATTATTCACAGAGTTCAAGTAACAGACACATCTCAACATCAACTGTTCAGAGGAGATTGTGTGAATCAGGCCTTCATGGTCAAATTGCTGCAAAGAAACCACTACTAAAAGACACCAATAGGAAGAAGACACTTGCTTGGGCCAAGAAACACGAGCAATGGACATTAGACTGGTGGAAATTTGTCCTTTGGTCTGGAGCCCAAATTTGAGATTTTTTGGTTCCAACCGCCATGTCTTTGTGAGATGCAGTGTGGGTGAATGGATGATCTCAGCTTGTGTATTTCCCACCGTAAAGCATGGAGGAGGAGGTGTGATGGTGTGGGGGTGCATTGCTGGTGAGACTGTCTGTGGCACACTTAACCAGCATGGCTACCACAGCATTCTGCAGCGATACGCCATCCCATCTGGTTTGCGCTTAGTGGGACTATCATTTGTTTTTCAACAGGACAGTGACCCAACACACCTCCAGGCTGTGTAAGGGCTATTTTACCAGGAAGGAGAGTGATGGAGTGCTGCATCAGATGACCTGGCCTCCACAATCCCCCGACCACAACCCAATTGAGATGGTTTGGGATGAGTCGGACCGCAGAGTGAAGGAAAAGCAGCCAACAAATGCTCAGCATATGTGGGAACTCCTTCAAGACTGTTGGAAAAGCATTCCAGGTGAAGCTGGTTGAGAGAATGCCAAGAGTGTGCAAAGCTGTCATCAAGGCAAAGGGTGGCTATTTGAAGAATCTCAAATATAAAATATATTTGGATTTGTTTAACACTTTTTTGGTTACTACATGATTCTATATGTGTTATTTCATAGTCTTGATGTCTTCACTATTATTCTACAATGTAGAAAATAGTAAAAAATAAAGAAAAACCCTTGAATGAGTAGGTGTTCTATAACTTTTGACCGGTAGTGTAGGTTAACTCAAATAGTCCATGTAGCTATTGATCAGCCGTATTGCTTGGGGATAGAAGCTCTTCAGGAGCCTGTTGGTGCCAGACTTGATGCACCGGTACCTCTTGCCTTGCGGCAGCAGTGAAAATAGTCTATGGCTTGGGTGGTTGGGGTCTTTCATAATTTTTGTAGTGCACTAGAAAAGGAAAAGGGTAACATTTAGGACACAGCCATAGCCTCGCTAGAACAGACGGACAGACAGACAGACAGACAGTGACACATAGGTCAGTAGCTTAGCTTAGCGCTGTGCCGAGCAGAGCGTGTGTGTGTGTGTGTGTGTGTGTGTGTGTGTGTGTGTGGGTTTGAGAAGCACAGATGAGTCCCAGTGAACTTCACAGTGGCTCTAAGCTGCATACAGTACAGCCTGTACGACACACTGAGGTGAGACACACTGAGGTGAGTGAACCAACCTGAAACCCAGCCAGTTAACCCTTCACTTCAGTCACCACGCCACACAGAGCCGTCTCTTCTAAATGGCCGTGGTGACTCTCGCTGCGGCTTCCCCCTCAGCTCTTCCGCTTTGAGCGGACTGACTGACGAATGGACTTGTTGTCTGCCTTCTATTGGCAGATTTAGGCCTCTAGATACATATAGGATAATCAGTGTTAAAGATAGCCTAATGCCTCAGCATTTTGATACATAGGCCTTAGGGCTGGTCGATATTACGATGATTGACAGACGTGACAGACGTTGGTTTATCCTATTTGAACTTGACTGGCGCATCGCAGTAAAGAGCACATGAGTGACAATCAGAGTAATTAGCTAATTAATTGTTCCTATTTGCTATAGCCTATATGTTATTTACAGAACACAAGAGCGGAGAATTCCACCAAAGCGGCGCAAAAATGTCCAGTCAGAGCAGAGAATTTCACCAAAGTGGTGCAAAAATTTCGCAAAAAATATTGTTTCTCTCTATCTCCTGCTCTCCCTCTCTCTGTCGGATTCATGGCTTTATAGCCTAAACCTATTCAGTTAAAACATATATGTATAACAGACACTCCATAACTATCTTGCATCCAGCTGTATTCCCTTCTCTCTCAATATGACGTTGGGCTAGACTACACTTTATTATGCATGCATGGCTTTCTCCCGATCAAACCATGAATGAATAGTAGTTTGAATAGTTTTAAAAACAGCAAGGTAGCCAGGGGACTAATGTCGAGAGAACCAACAATATCAATAGCCCTTTTGAAAAATGGAATGACAAGTTTAATCAATTGAAGCTTATTAAGAAATAAATTATCCATGAGCAGCGGAAAAATCCCTCCATGCGAGGTTGAAAACCAAATGGCCAATAAACTGTCATCCTACTAGGCCTATCATGAAAGCTTTAAGACCAGTTCAAGTAATCAACAGTAGCCTATTCCCCAAATGTTCTGACGACGTAATACAAACACGTCGGTCTGATGGATCTCAGAAATGTGTACTGTATTGGTTCAGTCCACAGACTTCTGGTTCATTCAGCACTGTGTTCTGTATTGGTTCAGTCCACAGACTTCTGGTTCATTCAGCACTGTGTTCTGTATTGGTTCAGTCCACAGACTTCTGGTTCATTCAGCACTGTGTTCTGTATTGGTTCAGTCCACAGACTTCTGGTTCATTCAGCACTGTGTACGAAACAACATGGAGGAGACATGACGGTAGAGGCAGAACAATACAGCAGAGAGAGGGAGGTGGCAGACCGTGAGCCACAGGCCTGATAGGCTGCCCAAACTGACCCGGCTCTGATATGAAAAGGACCAGCATCAGTATGTGATCTAAGATCAGTTTGAGAGTGAACAAGAGCGCTTGACCTCTGCATTTGATCCCAGGAGTGAAAAGAGGCCATGCAGCATATGGCTGGGGAGCAAGTACAGTTGCTGCCCAACATTATTTACAAAAGGTGAACCTAGCCTACTGCCAGTGAGGGAGCGAGGGGAGGACACACGCATTAAAAGGTGAACCTAGCCTACTGCCAGTGAGGGAGCGAGGGGAGGACACACGCATTAAAAGGTGAACCTAGCCTACTGCCAGTGAGGGAGCGGAGGACACACGCATTAAAAGGTGAACCTAGCCTACTGCCAGTGAGGGAGCGAGGGGAGGACACACGCATTAAAAGGTGAACCTAGCCTACTGCCAGTGAGGGAGCGAGGGGAGGACACACGCATTAAAAGGTGAACCTAGCCTACTGCCAGTGAGGGAGCGAGGGGAGGACACACGCATTAAAAGGTGAACCTAGCCTACTGCCAGTGAGGGAGCGAGGGGAGGACACACGCATTAAAAGGTGAACCTAGCCTACTGCCAGTGAGGGAGCGAGGGGAGGACACACGCATTAAAAGGTGAACCTAGCCTACTGCCAGTGAGGGAGCGAGGGGGGAGGACACACGCATTAAAAGGTGAACCTAGCCTACTGCCAGTGAGGGAGCGAGGGGAGGACACACGCATTAAAAGGTGAACCTAGCCTACTGCCAGTGAGGGAGCGAGGGGAGGACACACGCATTAAAAGGTGAACCTAGCCTACTGCCAGTGAGGGAGCGAGGGGAGGACACACGCATTAAAAGGTGAACCTAGCCTACTGCCAGTGAGGGAAGGACACACGCATTAACACAAACCCCCAACCGACAACGTGGGGTCGTTTTACAACCCTTCCCTCCCCGACACAAAGCTACAACCACAGACAGTACCTTAAAAACAAACCCACCCGACACCCCTCCAACAATGTTCCGCGCACCAACGAGTGCGCAGAGAACTCGCTATGTTAACAAGGGGAAACCCGGCCGGCAATCTATTCTACATATTCTACTGTTCCGATATGGGGACAAGGTTAGTGTTAGGACATAGACAAACACACTATCCAGGATACACATTCCACACTCCATCCCCCAGGGGGCAGCGGCAACCTTGTCCAGGTGTTGAGTCTGGTTGATAAGGACATCAGGTGCTGCCAATTAGGATGATGGTCAGTCAGTGTCCCAGCTGGCAGAGCCGTGAGGCCTTTAGTTCGGCCAGTCAGTGTCCCAGCTGGCAGAGCCGTGAGGCCTTTAGTTCGGCCAGTCAGTGTCCCAGCTGGCAGAGCCGTGAGGCCTTTAGTTCGGCCAGTCAGTGTCCCAGCTGGCAGAGCCGTGAGGCCTTTAGTTTGGTTTTTGAATCTTTAGTTTAGGCTCGTCTGTTTGTGGTTTCCTTTTTGTACATATTTATGTTTCCATCTGAACACATCATAATCCGTTTGGACTGGCTGACCAAGAGGTCAAGAGGTCCTCTGTAGCTCAGCTGGTAGAGCACGGCGCTTGTAACGCCAAGGTAGTGGGTTCGATCCCCGGGACCACCCATTCACAAAAATGTATGCACGCATGACTGTAAGTCGCTTTGGATAAAAGTGTCTGGTAAATGGCATATTATTATTATAAGACAGAGCTGGCTCTGAACTTGGTAAGTTGCTGTCTCCTGGGCACATCCCACGCGGTCTTCAAACGCTGATTTCTCACATAAATGCACACATTAATTCAGTTTACAGACCATGTAACTAGGCCTCGTTTAATTTTCGGAGTGTCACCACACGTAATCGAAATGTGCAGAGAAAAGGAGCTAAACGCTGGGATCAATAGTCTCTACTTAGTTAGCATCCCATTCAGCTGAGCTGCTGTGTGGTGTAGAATAGTCTGCCTTTCCTCAGTGTGTGTGTACGTGGCTCCTGTTTTTGGACCGCCCTCTCACCACGAGAACGGTCAAACTCAGAACAGGCCAGGGCCTGGTTTCCCGATAGAGCGATAGAACTTGGGGCTTACGAGTTGTTTCAACGATGTGTCTTACAACAGCCCCAAGATGTGACAACGCAGAGAGAACAGTCACTAAAGTGCGTCGTTGGATGGAAAGGAAGGTCGTGCTGGTCTTGGAACAGTTTTCTCCCTTCACAATACTGACAGATCAGCTCCTAGAGATATTACCACCTGCAACTGTCCTTACCCAATAAAAATGCACTAAAATCACAGATTTGGCAAATCCTTGCGAATGTTAGGCTACATACACATCATTAAATTATAGTAAAATAGAACTCCATTTATTGAACATGGAATGTATTCCAATATGATTGAAATAGGCCTATAGCCTACTGTTTATATTGTAATGCAGTCATCTCAAATTTCATTTCAAACATATTTTTTTACACATTGTTTGTTTGTTTCAATTGCAAAGACATTGCCTTTTTTTGTATTTGGTATTAACCGGTCTCGGAGACGGATAAACCATGTAATTCTATGTTTAGTGGAGATCTGTGTATAGAGTGAAGTGGGAGGGCAAAAAAAAAAAAGCATCTAACGACGCACTCAGCTGTTCTACGAGTGATCTGAGGCAGGCGTTAGATTACGAGCGTTTTCAAATGCATTGTTAATAACGCTGGTTTTGGGGTAACCGCTCTGAGATTGAAAGACGCTCCTACGAAGGTTCCAACGATGAACGTAGCCTTGAGATGCATTTTGGGAAACCGGGCCCAGTACAGGATGTCACAACCGGGTCATTCCATTTGATTTCAATAACTTCTTGACCGCACCCCTTTTTGATTTGAATGAAACTTTCTATGCATGTTTGCCCATGGTAGAAGTGGTCAGAAAGTACTTTTTTGGACCTGAATGCCAAAACATTTAGGAGATAGAGGTGCTCAAAATTGACCCATTTTGCATACCCCACACTACCATGAGACGCCCAATGTCTTCATCACTGGAAAAGATAAAACGGTTGAGATTGATATCATTTAAAAGCTTAAAACGGGGTTGTCAAACTATTTGATCACTTCTTGAAATTATTGTTTTTTTAATAAGAATTGTCATAAACTTTTAAATGTCAATCATCTATATAAATGTGGTAACTTAGACCCTATTTGACATAATCTGAGGTTTGTGTTGTGCCAGCCATCGGTTGAGACACAGTATACTATTGAATACAGGGTGGGTGTCATGTTTTGGCTGATAAAATGTACTAAAATGTTAATTTAAAAAAAAAATGATATTTCAACTTTCAAATGGTAGCACAAAGATGGTTGGCGGTCCACACATCAGAGAATGTTAACTTGAATGGGAATATAATTTGTTTGAAATGATACCGTCAATCCTCCATAGGAAACCTGTTGAAATAATATAAATAGCCATTTAAATTGACATTCCACGGCGGGTGGACTGGCGATCCGTCTTTGTGGCAGTAATTGGAAGTAAAAATTCATTCAATTTAAAAATGTACTAAATTGCAGTTGTTTGAAAGGACGTCTGTTCTATTGTCTATATGTCTATGATTTAAAATGACACACTGTATTCAAGAGTATGATGTGTCTCAACCAATTGCAAGCACAACAAATACCTCTGATATAAGTGTCTAAGGTACATGTGTGAGAAAACAAAGATCAGACTTTTTTTTTTTTCAAGCATTTATTTATTTATTTATTTATTAGTTTGACAACCCTGTTTGTAAGCTTTTCAATTACATCAAACTCAACTCTTTATATTTCCCAGTAACGAAGACATGGATGTCTGATGGTTGGGAGGGGAATTCCACAGGAATGGAATTTCGCTTTGACTCTGATTTTTCACTTTAAAAATGTATGCCAAACAAAAACCATTAATTTCAAAGTTTAAACACACCATACAACTTTATGCACAAGGACTACTTTGAACAGTTGACATAGAAAAAATGTCACAAAGACACATTTACTGTAAGAACTGTGCGGATGCAAAGTTTGGTAACAGAATTACAGTAAAAATAGCTACTTAGCTAACATTAACAAAACCCGGCTGGAGAGTTATAAGATATATAGCTGGCAAACATTAGTAGTGAATTTCATACAAGTGTAACTTGATCACCTCACTTAAGTTGCGCTGCAGGAGAGGGAGAGAGAGGACCCAACTGTAGCCAGCTTTAATCACTTCATTTATAAACAAACTTGATATCAGTAAAAACACTAACTAATTGGTAGGTCTACCTTTACTTGTTGCTTCTGTTTTTCTCCCCAATTTCATGATATCCAATTACGATCTTGTCTCATCGCTGCAACTCCCTAATGGGCTCGGGAGAAGCGAAGGTCGAGTCATGCGTCCTCTGAAACATGACACACCTAACCGCGCACCAATGTGTCGAAGGAAACCCTGTTCAGCTGAAGACCGAAGTCAGCCTGCAGGCGTCCGGCCCACCGCGAGTCGCTAGAGCGCGATGAGCCAAGTAAAGCCCCCCCCCCCCCTGCCAAACCCTCCCCTAACCCGGACGACGTTGGGCCAATTATGCACCGCCCTATGGGACTCCCGGTCACGACACAGCCTGGGATCGAACCCGGGTCTGTAGCGACGCCTCAAGCGCTGCGCCACTCGGGAGGCCCTTACTTGTTACTTCTGTGAACTTTCAGTATCTTCCCTCATGACAGAGAGAAATTAGAAAATATCTTAAAGATATCTGGGGTTTTGGTAACGGAATTACAAGGCAATATTTCTTAAACCTACAGAAGGCACATTTTATGTTTGTAATAACTTTTAAGGCTTTGACCAGAAATCAAAGCCTTTGCTTATTCCTCATTTTTAGGATGGAAAAGGGTTGAAAAATGTGCAGTTGAAGTCAGAAGTTTACATACACCTTAGCCAAATACATTTAAACTCAGTTTTTCACAATTCCTGACATTTAATCTTAGTAAAAATTCCCTGTCTTAGGTCAGTTAGAATCAACGCTTTATTTTAAGAATGTGAAATGTCAGAATAATAGTAGAGAGAATGATTTATTTCTGGTTTTATTTCTGTCATCACATTCCCAGTGGGTCAGATGTTTACATACACTCAATTAGTATTTGGTAGCATTGCCTTTAAATTGTTTAACTTGGGTCAAACGTTTCGGGTAGCCTTCCACAAGCTTCCCACAATAAGTTGGGTGAATTTTTGCCCACACATTTTCTATAGGATTTAGGTCAGGGCTTTGTGATGGCCATTCCAATACCTTGACTTTGTTGTCCTTAAGCCATTTTGCCACAACTTTGGAAGTATGCTTGGGGTCATTGTCCATTTGGAAGACCCATTTGCGACCAAGCTTTAACTTCCTGACTGATGTCTTGAGATGTTGCTTCAATATATCCACATAATTTTCCTTCCTCATGATGCCATCTATTTTGTGAAGTGCACCAGTCCCTCCTGCAGCAAAGCACCCGTGGTGCAAATGAATTACTTAAAAATCATACAATGTGATTTTCTGGATTTTTGTTTTAGATTCCGTCTCTCACAGTTGAAGTGTACCTATGATAAAAAATTACAGACCTCTACATGCTTTGTAAGTAGGAAAACCTGCAAAATCGGCAGTGTATCAAATACTTGTTCTCCCCACTGTAGGACTCGTTTTACTGTGGATATAGATACTTTTGTACCTGTTTCCTCCAGCATCTTCACAAGGTCCTTTGCTGTTGTTCTGGGATTGATTTGCACCAAAGTACGTTCATCTCTAGGAGACAGAACGCGTCTCCTCCCATGGTGATACTTGCGTACTATTGTTTGTACAGATGAATGTGGTCCCTTCAGGCATTTGGAAATTGCTCCCAAGGATGAACCAGACTTGTGGAGGTCTACAATTTTTTCCTGAGTTCTTGGCTGATTTCTTTTGATTTTCCCATGATGTCAAGCAAAGAGGCACTGAGTTTGAAGGTAGGCCTTGAAATACATCCACAGGTACACCTCCAAGTGACTCAAATTATGTCAATTAGCCTATCAGAAGCTTCTAAAGCCATGACATGTTATGGAATTTTCCAAGCTGTTTAAAGGCACAGTCAACTTAGTGTATGTAAACTTCTGACCCACTGGAATTGTGATACATTGAATAATAAGTGAAATAATCTGTAAACAATTGTTGGAAAAATGACTTGTCATGCACAAAGTAGATGTCCTAACCGACTTGCCAAAACTATAGTTTGTTAACAAGAAATTTGTGGAGTGGTTGAAAAACGAATTTTAATGACTCCAACCTAAGTGTATGTAAACTTCCGACTTCAACTGTAAATGTGTTAATTTCTGCAAAATATAGATTTGCAGTAGCTTTCATTTGACATGATCCTATGAACTTCACATGTTGGTGCTCATAGGTCCTTTTTAGATGGAAATGCCGACATGCAAAATTGGTCAACTTTGACCACCTCCATTTCCTAAATGTTTTGGCATTCAGGTACAAAAAGTGACTTTCTGACCACTTCTACATTGTATAGAAAGTTTGATTCAAATCAAAAATGGGGTACGGTCCTCTGTAGCTCAATTGGTAGAGCATGGCGCTTGTAACGCCAGGGTAGTGGGTTCATTCCCCGGGACCACCCATACGTAAAAATGTATGCACACATGACTGTAAGTCGCTTTGGATAAAAGCGTCTGCTAAATGGCATATTTTTATTATTATTATTATAAGTAAAAACTGACATTGGATCAGTACTTATTTGAGTGTGGAGTCACTTGACCACGCCCTGCTTGGTTTTCATTGGTTAATGGCCAACTAAATGAAATATTATTATTATTAAAAAAGGGATTGAAATCAAATGGAACGACCCAACCACCAAACTACACTGCCACAAGGCCCCGCCTCAGACCATCCGTTGCCCTCGCTCACTAATATCACAGATCTAACATCACACACAGGCCTACCACACCACACGCGCTTATCATCACACAGATCTACACTACACAGCTCCCCACTAGTACACAGGTCTACACACCACACGCTCACTATCACAGGTCTACACACCACACGCTCACTATCACAGGTCTACACACCACACGCTCACTATCACAGGCCTACACACCACACGCTCACTATCACAGGCCTACACACCACACGCTCACTATCACAGGCCTACACACCACACGCTCACTATCACAGGTCTACACACCACACGCTCACTATCACAGGCCTACGCACCACCACGCAGCAAACACTCATCACATGCTGCTCGGATCACACCATTTTAAATAAGAATGAGGCATGTTTTTCACCAGGGGAGAGAGAGAGAGAGAGAGAGGGAGGGGTTTCGGTGTAACGTACATACACAGACAGGCTCATTGGCCTGTTGGCCCCAGGATGCAAGGCGGCCATAGTCACACAGAAGAGGTGCTAGCCGAGCCCAGAGGGCTTTTCCTTCAAAACACTGAGCTGAGGAGGGGGATGAGGCATGCATGGCCTAGCATGTCGTACATTGTTTATACTCTGATAATTACAGACGTTACCTGGAACAACATTTATCTTTAATCTGATAATTGACTCATTGGGGTCCAAGTGAGGATAATTCATGTTAATCTGATAATTGAATCATGAGGAGAATGAATTGCTTGTGCTGCGTTTCTCTTTCATTTTCCCAGGTGGAAGGAACGCACATGATCACAAGAACACACAAATGTTGATAACTTTCATAGTATTGATTGTTTGAATCTTGACTCTTCCCAAACAAACATACACCGACACACATATATATATATATATATATAGTCAGCAACAAGTTGGACAAATTGAGGTCACACCTGGAATTGAGGGACTTGCATTGGATAGCCAATAGATGTAGCTAGCAGATTGTAACGGACTAACGCGATGCTCCATTAGCCGTTACAAGTTAGGTACCGTTTTGTGTAGCACAGAGAATTTTCGACCAACCTTAACTTGGCTATATATCCTCAATTCCCAACTTGGAACGCAGCCCTCTGTCTAAAGAACAGTATCTGTGAGTAATTCCTTGGCAATTTAGCCTTCAGCATTGTCCTTCTAAAATGGTCCATAAAACCCATGGTATTTTGGAACCACTGGTGCTTATGCATTCGACTCTTCAAAGCTCACTGACAGTGCTGTAGGCCTTCACCTTCCACAGTAACTCCTCTATTGTAGCTATTCAAATGATCACCTAGTCAGACCATTACTTTGTCCCAGCTGTCTGATAGGTATTATTATCCAAAAGGTAGAGGTGTGGCGGTTTATATTCAGAACCACATTCCTGTAAAGCTTAGAGAGGATCTCATGTTAAATACTGTTGAAGTAATATGGCTACAGGTTCACCTGCCTCACCTAAAGCCCATTCTGGTGGGAAGCTGCTATAGACCACCAAGTGCTAACAGTCAGTATCTGGATAACAGGTGTGAAATGCTTGATAATGTATGTGATCTCAATAGAGAGGTATATTTTCTGGGTGATTTTAAATATTGACTGGCTTTCATCAGGATGCCCACTCAAGAGAAGGCTTCGAACTGTAATTAGTGCCTGCAACCTGGTTCAGGTTATCAGTCAACCTACCAGGGTAGTTACTAACTGCACAGGAATGAAATCCTCAACATGTATTGATCAAATCTTTACTAATGCTGCAGAAATGTGTTTGAAAGCAGTATCCAAATCCAATCGGATGTAGTGATCACAATATAGTAGCCATATCTAGGAAAACCAAAGTTCCAAAGGCTGGGCCTAATATAGTGTATAAGAGGTCATACAATAAGTTTTGTAGTGATTCCTATGTTGTTGCTGTAAATAATGTGTTGGTCTGTGGTGTGTATTGAGGAGCAACCAGACGCTGCACTTGACACATTTATGAAATTGCTTATTTCAGTTACTAATAAGCATTTACCCATTAAGAAAATGACTGTAAAACCAATCAGCCTGTTACCAACCCTTAGTACACTTTTGGGAAAAATTGTGTTTAACCAGATACAATGCTATTTTACTGTAAACAAATTGACAACAGACTTTCAGCATGCTTATAGGGAAGGACATTCAACAAGCACAGCACTTACACAAATGACTGATGATTGGCTGAGAGAAATTGATCATAAAACTCCTGAGTGTACTCCTGAGTGGCGCAGTGGTCTAAGGCACTGCATCGCAGTGCTAACTGTGCCACTAGATCCTGGTTCGAATCCAGGCTCTGTCGCAGCCGGCCGCGACCGGGAGACTCATGGGCGGCACACAATTGGCCCAGGGTAGGGGAGGGAATGGCCGGCAGGGATGTAGCTCAGTTGATAGAGCATGGCGTTTGCAACGCCAGGGTTGTGGGTTCGATTCCCACGGGGGGCCAGTATAAAAAAAAAATATATGTATTCACTAACTGTAAGTCGCTCTGGATAAGAGCGTCTGCTAAATGACTAAAATGTAAATAAAAAGATTGTGGGGGCTGTTTTGTTAGACTTCAGAGCGGCTTTTGACATTATTGATCATAGTCTGCTGCTGGAAAAACATGTGTGTTATGGCTTTACACCCTCTGCTATATTGTGGATAAAGAGTTACCTGTCTAACAGAACACAGAGGGTGTTCTTTAATGGAAGCCTCTCCAACAAAATCCAGGTAGAATCAGGAATTCCCCAGGGCAGCTGCCTAGGCCCCTTACTTTTTTCAATCTTTACTAACGACATGCCACAGGCTTTGAGTAAAGCCAGTATGTCTATGTATGCGGATGACTCAACACTATACGTGTCAGCTACTACAGCGACTGAAATGACTGCAACACTTAACAAAGAGCTGCAGTTAGTTTCAGAATGGGTGGCAAGGAATAAGTTAGTCCTAAATATTTCTAAAACTAAAAGCATTGTATTTGGGACAAATGATTCACTAAACCCTAAACCTCAACTAAATCTTGTAATGAATAATGTGGTAATTGAGCAAGTTGAGGAGACTAAACTGCTTGGAGGAACCCTGGCTTGTAAACTGTCATGGTCAAAACATATTGATACAACAGTAGCTAGGATGGGGAGAAGTCTTTCCATAATAAAGTGCTGCTCTGTATTCTTAACAGCACTATCAACAAGGCAGGTCCTACAGGCCCTAGTTTTGTCGCACCTGGACTACTGTTCAGTCGTGTGGTCAGGTGCCACAAAGAGGGACTTAGGAAAATTGCAATTGGCTCAGAACAGGGCAGCACAGCTGGCCCTTGGATGTACACAGAGAGCTAACATTAATAATATGCATATCAATCTCTCCTGGCTCAAAGTGGAGGAGAGATTGACTTCATCACTACTTGTATTTGTGAGAGGTATTGACATGTTGAATGCACCGAGCTGTCTGTTTGAACTACTGGCACACAGCTCGGACACCCATGCATACCCGACAAGACATGCCACCAAAGGTCTCTTCACAGTCCCCAAGTCCAGAACAGACTATGGGAGGCGCAAAAGTACTACATAGAGCCAAGACTACATGGAACTCTATTCCACATCAAGTAACTTATGCAAGCAGTAAAATTTGATTTTTAAAAAACTGATAAAAATACACCTTATGGAACAGCGGGGACTGTGAAGCAACACAAACACAGGCACAGACACATGCATACACACACATGATAACATACGCTCTATACACACACCTACACATGGATTCTGTGTTGTAGATATGTGGTAGTAGAGTAGAGGCCTGAGGGCACACACTTAATATGTTGTGAAATCTGTTCTGAATGTATTGTAATGTTTTTTTTAATGTATAACTGCCTTAATTTTGCTGGACCCCAGGAAGAGTAGCTGCTAATGGGGATCCATAATAAATACAAATTATTAGATAGGTACTGTGGTATCAAAGAATTTAACCAACCAACCTTGTCCATACTTCCTCAATTACCGACTTAGAAGACAACCAATGTTTTCTAAACGTCCATGTATAGTTGCAGGGGGTTTGTTTGAATCTAGAAAATGCTCCGTTATTAAATTAATTAAATGTTTTGCTCCATGAATACAACAATGTGTACGCCGCCATCTTGTCTATGTCAAATCTTCTCTCATTGCTCGAGAAAGGTGAGCGTCATCATGACATCCGGTACTTTCGCATGGAGCCACCTGTCTCAATCAATGAGAGAAGATTTGAAATAGACAATAATAATATAATATGCCATTTAGCAGACGCTTTTATCCAAAGCGACTTACAGTCATGCGTGCATACATTTTTGTGTATGGGTGGTCCCGGGGATCGAACCCACTACCTTGGCGTTACAAGCGCCGTGCTCTACCAGCTGAGCTACAGAGGACCACGACAAAATGGCGGCACACACATTGTTGTATTCATGGAGCAAAACATTTATTTTATTTAATAACGGAGCATTTTCTAGATTCAAACAAACCTCCTGCAACTAGACGTGGATGTTTAGAAAACATTGGTTGTCTTCCAAATCAGGAATTGAGGAAGTATGGACAAGTTAAGGTTGGTTGGTTAAATTCTCTGATACACCAAACGGTAACTATCAGACAGCTGGGACAGTAATGGTCTGACTAGGTGATAGTTTTAATAGTGTGGAAGGTGAAGGCCTACAGCACTGTCATTGAGCTTTGAAGAGATTAATGCATTGACACCAGTGGTTGCAAAATGCCCATGGCTTTTATGGGCCATTTTAGAAGAACCGTGCTGAAGGCTACATTGCCAAGGAATTACTCACAGATACTGTACTTTAGACAGAGGGCTGAGTTGCAATAGTTCAGCCTAGATTGCAAACAAAGTTTCAGTTCGGTGACATTTTATCAAGATCACGCATTTCCAATGAGTCACATGATGAGATATGGTCAAGAATCCAAGTGACCCAAATAATGATGAGACTAAACTACTGATTTTTCATAAATCAAAACTCCACTCTATAGTCTAAACTGAGTTACATATGAACTTGCGCTGGCTATACAAAGTGTGATACAATGTTGTTATTTGTGGAGCTAATGATACAATGTTCACACTGCTGGCATTAGCAACATTGAAGTGTGATACAATGTTATTTGTGGAGTTATTGATACAATGTTCACACTGCTGGCATTAGCAACATTGAAGTGTGATACAATGTTATTTGTGGAGTTATTGATACAATGTTCACACTGCTGGCATTAGCAACATTGAAGTGTGATACAATGTTATTTGTGGAGTTATTGATACAATGTTCACACTGCTGGCATTAGCAACATTGTGAAACTGTGAGTGGGTGCCCAAGCTCAAGGTTTCGCTAACTAGTAAGCTTTAGCCTACTTTTTCTTTGGAAACGAGTTGTGATAGGTACTCGGACAACAGAGTAGCTATCATAACTTGTGAACTTATCAAACAAGTTAGCTAACGTTACTGTTGTCTAACTTCACGATCGAAAATTACCTGTAGTAATAGACATCACTCTTGCCAGCACTGAGCCCTGACTTCCGGATCACTTCTTCTTTCTTCCAACCCGGTGGCAGAGAGGGGCAATCCATCCTCTTCTTCTCCATAATCATTTAGCTGTATGATTGGAAATCACCCCAATCGCTGTTCAATTCAGACAAATAGCCAAATAATGCGTTACAACGTGTGAATAAATACACCTGACCTGGCGATCTGAAGTTAAGCTGTAAAATCCGTTTGAACTAACTACTAAACCGGAGCGAAACGTGAACTTTTTTATTTCCGCTATTGTATCCGGACTTTGGGTTGGATATATTTTGGTCCTTGGTTTGACAGTTTTTCCTCTTCGATCTTCAACTATCCAACTGCGAGGAACCGCAGTTGTATCTCCGTGCCCAACTGCGGCCGTTGCAGTGACGTTCTGAAATTTCAGCACTTCCCACACACTGACCCAGCGCTTGGCAACCGCACTGGCTCGCAGAGCAACGCCCCGCCTCTTTGGAACGCTCCCGTCACTTCTCGGTTCCCCCTCCCTGGGCGGTGACTCGGGTTTTGACTAGATGGGATACGGCTTTTTGTCAGATCTGACTTTTCCTTGCAGGTTCGGAGAATTTACCCGGTAGGTTAGAAGAATTAGGTTAAGGTTAGGAGAAGGGTTAGGGCTAGCTAAAAGGCCAACAAAATCTACTTTTGACGTTAATTTGACAAAAGCTGTATCCCTTATAGCCATGACCGTGATGTAACAGTTACATAAAAAATACCATAATTCCCAAAAATATGAACAATATAATAAAAAATAATTTAATTTGAACGTTCCAGCGAGTATTATAATTGGCTTGCCTCATCAAGGCCCTAAATACGTATTTCGGTCGTCACTAGTTACCACAGCCACAAAGTCAGAAGGCCCGCTTACTCGACCAGATGAGGGAATGTGATGACGCGTTAGCCGACCGGTTTGCAGGGGCAGACAGGACATTTTCATTTACATTTTCGTCATTTAGCAGACGCTCTTATCCAGAGCGACTTACAAATTGGTGCATTCACCTTATGATAGCCAGTGGGACACCCACTTTACAATATCTATATATATATATAATTATTATTTTTTATTTTATTTTTGGGGGGGGGGGGGGGGGGGGGGGGGGGTAAGGGGGGGGTAGAAGCATTACTTTATACTATCCCAGGTATTCCTTAAAGAGGTGGGGTTTCAAGTGTCTCCGGAAGGTGGTGAGTGACTCCGCTGTCCTGGCGTCGTGAAGGAGGACATTTTGTGATTCATCAATGATTTGGTTATTTATTAGCTATATTAAAACCAACCGTTGGAAATCCAAAGTGGTAATCGGATGTCTTATTCAAACTGCTCCAATATCAGCATTGGTTTTAAAGTGGCATGTAGACAAAACAAATTGACACATCTTGATTTTAGATTTTTATTTTCAGAATCCACAAGTAAAACTTAGTTTCACAGAAATGTACATGTTTGAAATTGGCAGATTTTTGGCAGATTTTTAAGATAACTTCAACCATGTTCGTTTATTTGGCAAATAGGCACTTACTATAGTTATTTAACTTAACCAGAGGAGGCTGGTGGGAGGAGCTATAGGAGGACGGGCTCATTGTAATGGCTGGAATCGCATCAATAGAACAGTATCAAACTATGGAAACCACATGTTTGACTTTCCATTGATTCCATTCCAGCCTCCACTGAACTGTTCATAGCCTTGCAATCTACCTTTGGTATTTTGTACCAGTTTCTGTCTCTGTACAAAGGCATGGTCTTCAAACTATGGAAGATGGCAAAACATTTAATAATAATAATCATTGATTGGAATTGCATGGCTATTTTCTAGACATCCAAAGCTCTCCCCACTCTATACAGGGGAAACTCACCACCCTAACCCCACTCTATACAGGGGAAAACCACCACACTAACCCCACTCTATACAGGGGAAACTCACCACCCTAACCCCACTCTATACAGGGGAAACTCACCACCCTAACCCCACTTACATACTCTTTATTTGTATTTATTTTATTTATTTATTTTCTACAGGTATTTTGTTACATATAAATTCATACACTGTCCATACATGGTGCTTTTATAGATAGTATTACATGATAGGAATACAGTTTGATATACACATGATTACATACTCTCGCAATAGGTACCATGGTATCTTTAGTGACCAAAGAGTTCGGACACCTGTTTAAAGTCCCATCTTCAATTTTATTGAGGAACATTCCACTGTTAGTTGGTACTTCAATATTACTAAAATTAAACTGATGTTGTAAAAGTATATGGTTACAGTGATCTGTCTTTGAACATACTGCCTTCATGGTCATTTCAGCAGCATATTTTTCTTTGGCTTTTGTTTTTCTGTCTTTTTCCTGGTGGCATTCGTACGTCTTTGTGCCGACATGCCGACTTGAAACTGAACACCATTAAATGGGAGACTTTTACTCTCCCAGCTGAGTTGTTTTCCTGCCAAAGGCTGTGCATCTGTTGAAGGTCAAGAATATGATATATTACTATTAGAATGAAAGGCTTGTAGGGAAACTAACAACGTTGCTCTATCAAATAGAATAACTCTGTGCTTGGAATGGAATCCCTTATGCTATAGCTAGCTATCTCCTTTTAGATGAGTAGCAAAAGTTAGCTACTAGTTATCAAAAAAATAAAGGACAGCTTAACCTTTTGCCCAAAACTTTTGTCCTTTCTCAAAGTTATACATTTTAGTGACATCACCAATTTTTGTTCCTGAATCATCTTTTACATTTAGTCATTTAGCAGACGCTCTTATCCAGAGAGACTTACAGTTAGTAAATGCATATATCATTTTTTTACTTTTTCATACTGGCCCCCCGTGGGAATCGAACCCACAACCCTGGCGTTGCAAACGCCATGCTCTACCAACTGAGCTACATCCCTCCCCTACCCTGTCTCCCGGTCGCGGCCGGCTACAACAGAGCCTGGATTTGAACTAGGATCTCTAGTGCCACTCGAGAGTATGTTGATCCATCCTCCTCTACTTTCTTCACTGCCTCAGTAAATGACATATCCTAATATGACATTTACATTTTAGTCATTTAGCAGACGCTCTTATCCAGAGCGACTTACAGTTAGTGAATACATATATATTTTTTTTATACTGGCCCCCCCCGGGGTTCGAACCCACAACCCTGGCCAAACGCCATGCTCTATCAACTGAGCTACATCCCTGCCGGCCATTCCCTCCCCTACCCTGGACGACGCTGGGCCAATTGTGCGGCGCCCATGAGTCTCCCGGTCGCGGCCGGCTGCGACAGAGCCTGGATTCGAACCAGGATCTCTAGCACAGTTTGCACTGCGATGCAGTGCCTTAGACCACTGCGCCACTCAGGAGCCTTTTACATTTTGCATTTTAGTCATTTAGCAGACTCTGACTCAAAACTCAAAAGGACCGACAGTGACTCCTCTGTTTCACCACACTCACCACCGGGTCTGCATCGCACCAAATGGCAGGTGTCACAAACAACAAGAATCTTCAACTTCAAATTGCTCCACCTCCAAACTTAATGCTACCCAAGAAATCACTCCTTTTCAGTTGCGTGACACGGAGCGCCCGCTCCCTCTGATCAGAAGAAAAAACAAACAAATATCACAAGTCCTCTACAGGACCTTTTACCGATTTCAAATACACCCAACTTCACCACACGTTCCACCTCATTTAACTCGCCCTCATTCAGTTCCATATCACCTCCGGAACTCCGTCTGGCGCACGGCTCGCTCTGTTTGCACTTGGCAGCAATCTTCTTCGACACCGCATCTCCACTTTTAACGCCATCTTCCTCCAATTCCCAATCCAAGCTCTGCTTTCCTCCTTTTCTTCGACCACTTCCTCTTTTCCATTCATCCTCAGAAATCGTCCTTTCTGTGTCCCTGTCCCAATATTCCTCTTCTCCCAACTTTGCTTGTAACCCGATGGCATCCTGTCATAACTCCATCCCAAAACGCTCCGCCCCTGTCTGTCTTTCTCCCAGCAGCATTAGTCCTCGACCGGAACTCCCACTCCTGTAGTTGGTTGGTCCTCGAACTTGAGATGTGCCGTTTTGAACATGAGGCGTTTCCCGCGATCTGGAATACGTGTCATCACAGGCCCTCATTTGATTGGTTGAGTAGGCGTGCCTTCTGACCCTGTGGCTGTGGTAACTAGTGACGACTACGCATTTCCTCTTTGAACTCGGGGGTGTATTTGAGTGGTAAGAGAGGTGCATCTGCAACAGCCGAAAGTCGGACACTAATGTGGTTTTACCAATAGCAAGGCTCAGATCAACATGTCAGTGTTGCCATCGTTAATACGTTTTTCTTTATAATGTTGAATTAACATGGCTCCCTCCCCCATTTCACACACTCACAAACTGAAATCATATGTGTGTACATTGTACAATCAAATCAGGTGAGAGAGAGCATCAAATACCACATTAATTTGTATATATCCACTGTATACATGAATCGCGGCAAAGTTGTTTTCTGTTTCAGTCATGTCTTTGGTCACATTCGCGTGGGACAAACAAAAACACCCTAATGATTGGTTGGCAATAGAGCCTCCCACAATGCAGGCGATGGCTGTAGGATGAAGTTGGTAAAGAGTTGCTGAAACTTGTATTAATGTTATGTAGCACAATATTGTATCACACCAACATGGTATCCTTCCGGGCAGAAGGATACATACACAGTAAGGATTTCAAATTAGTCCCGTGTACCGGGTAGTGCTGCAGGTTGACCCCCTTAAATAGCTGCCATCGCACTACTTCCACCTCTTCTTTTTCTCAGTGTGTTCCTGAGAGGATTCGCTTGGTTTGAGCTCTTTTAGTGTATAAGTGCAGAAGTATACCCGCAGCTATACAATAACTTGGGACAGCTAGCTAGCTAGCTAGCCTCTCCATCTGGGTGCTCTGCTGTCCCCCCACTCGGTTTGACTTTGACATTTGGGTTTGTCCTTGTTTTAATTACTTGTGACAGTGTACCAACCTGGGCGATACTCTGTTTGGTCGACCAGTATTGCTGCGTAGAGGGCTTTTCCTAGTTGTCTTTGTTTGTCCACCGGAACCCACCCGGTTTAGCCCTCAGGCTTGGGGACCACGCCTAGAAGCTTGGGGACCACGCCTAGAAGCTTGGGGACCACGCCTAGAAGCTTGGGGACCACGCCTAGAAGCTTGGGGACCACGCCTACCCCTGGTCTGTTTGTTTCGCTCCAGCGGGTTTGCAGTTCTCCCCAGAGAGTGACGCTACGTGTCGCGAGGCGCACAACACTTATCTCGCACAGGGCGCATCCATCTTGCCTAGACTCTTGTGTGTTCCACAGTGAACGAGCTATGCAAAGTAGCAAGCTAAACGAGAGTTGACCATTGCCGGACTAAGTACAAAGTTGCTAAGCACACTTCTCTTACATCCTGCCAACCTGAACCCCAACGTATAAAGCAAGAATGGCTAGCATGAGTTACGGCTGACCCACACGACTTACAACCAGTTCAAAAAAAACGTTACGATCCAGAACCTTATGTCACCTCTCACCTAACCAGAAACCAGTTGAGAACCGGATACTGCCTCTGGTAATAGAAATAGGTAGGTTGAATGCAATAGACGAAGAAGAGCAACTATGTACTGTCGCTGCCTCCGGAGGCTCCGCAATTGCGTCACACCCTCCATATGAAGCCTCCGACCACATTTTTCGGATCAAGGGTAAATTGGCTTTTAGTGCTCTGCCCCTCCCCCACAGTCAGGAAGTCCACACTCCATTCACGTCTCCTCTACTTCAGATAGTGTATGAGACAAAGGCTAATACTGTATGTCCCATTCTACACTATCATACAGAATTGCGCAGTGTATACTATAGATAATTACACTTTTGGCGGAAAGCCTGTGGGAGGAAGTGGATGCTTTACAGGGAGATGACGACGACGATGCCCCCTCTCTCCACGCTGGAGTTGGGTGAGAGTGCTTTCGGTATTCCAAGCACATCCGGGATCGACCCAGTCCACAGCGCCATCTGTAGCTAGGAGTGCCGCTACGGAAGCACCCCCGGTGGTGACGAAAGCAACAATCTTTTAGCGAAAGTGGCTACCGCCCTTGATATCAAGCTGGAAGGATCACCATCTGAGCAGCTGCTTATCCCCATCCGTACCCAGTTCGCTTTGGCTTTCCACGAATACTGGACCAAGATTCGGGGGGGGGGGCGCTTCCGCTATGACAACCAGACCAGGCGGTGGACCATCCAGAGTCCTTGGGGTTCGCTATCCGGTGATGGATGACATGGTGGCAGCAATGATCCTCCCTGACAAGGAGATCGTCTCAAAACCTGGACCTGTAAGAGTCGGCGATGAACGGCTGAAAAACACTTTCGGGACCCTTCACCATCACCGTGGCTACGATGCTGCAATCCTACCTGGCCCTGCTGACTCTTGCCTCCCAGGTGGTGGTGACAACTTTGGAGGTGTCAAAGCTGCTCACTGCTCCAGATAGATATGGCACGTGCCAACGGCAAGGCTTTGGCTTCAGTGGTGACCTCACGCTGCCATCTCTGGCTGTCCGTCTAAACTGCCACCACAAGTTTAGAAAACATTCTTGAAGCTCCCGCTCATGCCAGGTTCCACCTTTGGGCCAGGGGTCGACAACATCATACAGCAGACTACAAAACTGCGCGAAGACGGAGACTTTGCAGGAGTTCTTGGCTACTGTACGCCCTAACGTTGCCCCTCAGAGGAACTGGAAGATGGGGCCATATATCTCAAATGCTCTCCAGCAACGTCTTGGCCCCACTCATCCCCTGCAGAAACAGCAGGGACAGTGAAATGGGAACCAACGTTTTACACGACAGTGCAACGACAGGCACCGCGGCCATCCTTACAAGCAACAGCCCGTGGCTAAGAAGGGTGGGCCCCAGCAGTCCTCCTGATGTGCTTGAGGTCGGCATCGGCCGTCTCTCCCAGGCCCTAAGGGCAAACTGGGAAAGGCGGGTGGAGTCCCCCTAGGTACTTGACATGGTCCTACAAACTCCAATTCCGATCCCAACCACCGTCTTACAGGGGGCATCCAAGTCACCTCGGTGACAGACAGGGTGAGGAAGGAGGTGCTTCGGCGGGAGAGAGCCACTTTGAGTGTATCTAGCCGCTATCTCGGTGTGCCATGATGATGTCCCAGAGGGACCTATGAGTGGCCTCCCATTGCTCTCCAAGTTTATGAAGGGAGTCCGACGTCTGCATCCAGCAAAATCAGCCAAGACCTAAAAAAAAAATGGTAGACCTCCACAAGTCTGGTTCATCCTTGGGAGCAATTTCCAAACGCCTGAAGGTACCACGTTCATCTGTACAAACAATAGTACGCAAGTATAAACAACATGGGACCATGCAGCCGTCATACCGCTCAGGAAGGAGACGCGTTCTGTCTCCTATAGATGAACGCACTTTGGTGTGAAAAGTGCAAATCAATCCCAGAACAACAGCAAAGGACCTTGTGAAGATGCTGGAGGAAACAGGTACAAAAGTATCTATATCCTGTCACGATCGTTAGAGGGAGTAGACCAATGCGCAGCGTGAGATTTGTACATCTTATTTAATTAAGTGCACATACAATAAACAAAACAACAAACGAAACGTGAAGTCCACGGAACAACCACAAACAACACGGAACAAGATCCCACAACTATTGTGGGAAAACAGCCTGTATAAATATGGCTCACAATCAGAGACAACCAGCAACAGCTGACACTCGTTGCCTCTGATTGGGAACCACTCTGGCCAACATAGAAATACAATACATAGACAGTGAACATAGAACAAAACCACATAGAATCTACACACCCTGGCTCAACATATAGAGTCCCCAGAGCCAGGGTGTGACAGTACCCCCCCCCAAAGGCGCGGACTGCGACCGCGCCTCAACATAAACCAAACAGGGGAGGGCTGGGTGGGCATTCCTCCTCGGAGGCGGTTCCGGCTCCGGGCTTGCCCACCACCCTCCAATAATCCCCCCGTAACGCCCCTGGTCCGGTCCCGCTGGCTGGAGCTGGACTGGACATTGAAGGAGCGGATTGCTTAAGCTCCGGTGTGGAGCAGCTGACCGGTACCTGATCAGGCACCGGTGACCCAGGCACGGGTTGTGCCGGACTGACGACGCGCACCCCTGGCTTGGTGCGTGGAGCAGGCACGGGTTGTGACGGACTGACGACGCGCACCCCTGGCTTGGTGCGTGGAGCAGGAACGGGTTGTGACGGACTGACGACGCGCACCCCTGGCTTGGTGCGTGGAGCAGGAACGGGCCGGACCGGGCTGACGATGCGCACCCCTGGCTTGGTGCGTGGAGCAGCAACGGGCCGGACCGGGCTGAGGATGCGCACCCCTGGCTTGGTGCGTGGAGCAGGAACGGGCCGGACCGGGCTGACGATGCGCACCCCTAGTTTGGTGCGTGGAGCAGCAACGGGCCGGACCGGGCTGACGATACGCACCCCTGGCTTGGTGCGTGGAGCAGGAACGGGCCGGACCGGGCTGACGATGCGCACCCCTGGTTTGGTGCGTGGAGCAGCAACGGGCCGGACCGGGCTGATGATACGCACCCCTGGCTTGGTGCGTGGAGCAGGAACGGGCCTTACCAGGCTGACGACTCGCACCCCCTGGCTTGGTGCGAGTGGCAGGAACAGGCCGGGCCGGGCTGGCGACGCGCACCGTAGGCTTGGTGCGAGTGGCAGGAACAGGCCGGGCCGGGCTGGCGACGCGCACCGTAGGCTTGGTGCGAGGGGCAGGAACAGGCCGGGCTGGCGACGCGCACCGTAGGCTTGGTGCGAGTGGCAGGAACAGGCCGGGCCGGGCTGGCGACGCGCACCGTAGGCTTGGTGCGAGTGGCAGGAACAGGCCGGGCTGGCGACGCGCACCGTAGGCTTGGTGCGAGGGGCAGGAACAGGCCGGGCTGGGCTGGCGACGCGCACCGTAGGCTTGGTGCGAAGAGCAGGAACAGGCCGGGCCGGGCTGGCGACGCGCACCCTTGGCTTGGTGCGGGGAGCAGGAACAGGCCGGGCCGGGCTGGCGACGCGCACCGTAGGCTTGGTGCGAGGGGCAGGAACAGGCCGGGCCGGGCTGGCGACGCGCACCATCAACTTAGTGCGGGGAGCAGGAACGGGCCGGACCGGACTGGTGACGCACACCACTTGCTTGGTGTGAGGAGCGGGACTGGGTTTCGTCATAACCCTCCGCTCCCTCAGCTGCCAACACAGATCCTCTCGCCGTGCCTCTACTCTCACCTTCTCCCTTATCGCCTCCAGTAGCTCCACCCTCTGCACCACTAACTCCTGCTCCCTCTGCACCAATAGCCCCCTTAACCTGGTGGCCTCCTCACCTAACCTCCTAATACGCCCTGTAGCTGCCTCCTGCTGCCCCGTCGCCCAAGCCGTGTGCCCCCCCCTAAACATTTTTTGGGGTTGCCTCTCGTCCGTCCGACGACGACCCTGTTGACGCCGTTGCTCCTCTCTCCGTCGCGCCTCTACCGTCTCCCTCCATGGACGGCGATCCATCCCGGCCTGGATTTCCTCCCAGGTCCAGGACCCCTGCCCGTCCATTATCTGCTCCCACGTCCAGGCTGCCTGCTCCTGGACACGCTGCTTGGTCCTGGTATGGTGGGATCTTCTGTCACGATCGTTAGAGGGAGTAGACCAATGCGCAGCGTGAGATTTGTACATCTTATTTAATTAAGTGCACATACAATAAACAAAACAACAAACGAAACGTGAAGTCCATGGAACAACCACAAACAACACGGAACAAGATCCCACAACTATTGTGGGAAAATAGCCTGTATAAATATGGCTCCCAATCAGAGACAACCAGCAACAGCTGACACTCGTTACCTCTGATTGGGAACCACTCTGGCCAACATAGAAATACAATACATAGACAGTGAACATAGAACAAAACCACATAGAATCTACACACCCTGGCTCAACATATAGAGTCCCCAGAGCCAGGGTGTGACATATCCACAGTAAACTGAGTCCTATATCGACATAACCTGAAAGGCCGCTCAGCAAGGAAAAAGCCACTGCTTCAAAACCGCCATAAAAAAAGCCAGACTACGGTTTGCAACTGCATATGGGGACAAAGATCGTACTTTTTTGAGAAATGTCCTCTGGTCTGATGAAACAGAAATAGAACTGTTTGGCCATAATGACCATCGTTATGTTTGGAGGAAAAAGGGGAACGCTTGCAAGCCGAAGAACACCATCCCAACCGTGAAGCAAGGGGGTGGCAGCATCATGCTGTGGGGGTGCTTTGCTGCAGGAGGGACTGGTGCACTTCACAAAATAGATGGCATCATGAGGAAGGGAAATTGTGGATATATTGAAGCAACATCTCAAGACATCAGTCAAGAAGTTAAAGCTTGGTTGCAAATGGGTCTTCCAAACTGACAATGGCCCCAAGCATACTTCCAAAGTTGTGGCAAAATGGCTTAAGGACAACAAAGTCAAGGTATTTGAGTGGCCATCACAAAGCCCTGACCTCAATCCTATTGAAAATTTGTGGGCAGAACTGAAAAAGCGTGTGTGAGCAAGGAGGCCTACAAACCTGACTCAGTTACACCAGCTCTGTCAGGAGGAATGGGCCAAAATTTACCCAACTTATTGTGGGAAGCTTGTGGAATGCTACCCAAAACATTTGACCCAAGTTAAACAATTTAAAGGCAATGCTACCAAATACTAATTGAGTGTATGTAAACTTCTGACCCACTGGGAATGTGATGACAGAAATAAAACCTGAAATAAATCATTCTCTCTACTATTATTCTGACATTTCACATTCTTAAAATAAAGCGGTGATCCTAACTGACCTAAGACAGGGAATTTTTACTAGGATTAAATGTCAGGAATTGTGAAAAACAGAGTTTAGATGTATTTGGCTAAGGTGTATGTAAACTTCTGACTTCAACTGTACGTTACCTTGATTACATTTGATACTGGTGCACCGAGGCATGAGTCGAAATCGGTAAGCAGTTCACTTCAAAGTAGTGTGCCGACGCTTGTATCACTTTATCAGAAGCACGTGATCAATGACGTCAGAAGCTTTTTGTCGAACATCCACCTGATTGGTTTGGTAGAAGATCAAAAGGCTACCCTGTGCACGCACTATAAAAATTTGCCTAAATTAAATTCTAAATTATTTTGACCAGCAGGTGCCACTAATTTACACTGTTGATCAAAGCCTCCGGTAATGAACCTATTTTCGACACAATTGGCTAGAAATGCTCAATGCTTCAGGAAGCTTAGTTTCCCCATCACTAGAAACTTGCAGTTGACTGCAGTCAAAACTTCATGACCTTTGACACATGATTTGACACAATCGGGAAGAAAATGTACTACTTCAAAATGGAGAGTGCATCAATGGCGCTGCCCGTGACAGCCACAGACGCTATAATTGCACAGATACAAAGATGAGTCCTCTATCTCTGACAATGTTCAACCCCATAATGCAACACACTTTGAAAGGCAGTGACCAACGAGGACAAAAAATGATCCGCTTGAAACGTGCCCAGTGAAAGCTCAGTCATTCTAATTATGAATTTGCACCATTTTACGTGAATTATTTACTTTTTTTATTGGTGAATAGTTGCTAGGACAGACATTGTAGAATATGTATGTTACGCATGGCAGAAATGTGGTCCATGTCTGTCTCTCACATTCAGAGACCTTTTCTTTAAATTGTGTGAAAGGGACTATTGAAAACAATAGAAAAAAGTTCCTATTAATTTATTGTCTAAAGGTCTAGTCGTGTAGTCAGGTTAGTTGTCTGAAAGGTCTAGTCGTGTAGTCAGGTTAGTTGTCTAAAGGTCTAGTCGTGTAGTCAGGTTAGTTGTCTAAAGGTCTAGTCGTGTAGTCAGGTTAGTTGTCTAAAGGTCTAGTCGTGTAGTCAGGTTAGTTGTCTAAAGGTCTAGTCATGTAGTCAGGTTAGTTGTCTAAAGGTCTAGTCGTGTAGTCAGGTTAGTTGTCTAAAGGTCTAGTCGTGTAGTCAGGTTAGTTGTCTAAAGGGCTAGTCGTGTAGTCAGGTTAGTTGTCTAAAGGTCTAGTCGTGTAGTCAGGTTAGTTGTCTGAAAGGTCTAGTCGTGTAGTCAGGTTAGTTGTCTAAAGGTCTAGTCGTGTAGTCAGGTTAGTTGTCTAAAGGTCTAGTCGTGTAGTCAGGTTAGTTGTCTAAAGGTCTAGTCGTGTAGTCAGGTTAGTTGTCTAAAGGTCTAGTCGTGTAGTCAGGTTGGTTGTCTAAAGGTCTAGTCGTGTAGTCAGGTTAGTTGTCTGAAAGGTCTAGTCGTGTAGTCAGGTTAGTTGTCTGAAAGGTCTAGTCGTGTAGTCAGGTTAGTTGTCTAAAGGTCTAGTCGTGTAGTCAGGTTAGTTGTCTAAAGGTCTAGTCATGTAGTCAGGTTAGTTGTCTGAAAGGTCTAGTCGTGTAGTCAGGTTAGTTGTCTAAAGGTCTAATCGTGTAGTCAGGTTAGTTGTCTAAAGGTCTAGTCGTGTAGTCAGGTTAGTTGTCTAAAGGTCTAGTCGTGTAGTCAGGTTAGTTGTCTAAAGGTCTAGTCGTGTAGTCAGGTTAGTTGTCTAAAGGTCTAGTCGTGTAGTCAGGTTGGTTGTCTAAAGGTCTAGTCGTGTAGTCAGGTTAGTTGTCTAAAGGTCTAGTCATGTAGTCAGGTTAGTTGTCTGAAAGGTCTAGTCGTGTAGTCAGGTTAGTTGTCTGAAAGGTCTAGTCGTGTAGTCAGGTTAGTTGTCTGAAAGGTCTAGTCATGTAGTCAGGTTAGTTGTCTAAAGGTCTAGTCGTGTAGTCAGGTTAGTTGTCTAAAGGTCTAGTCATGTAGTCAGGTTAGTTGTCTGAAAGGTCTAGTCGTGTAGTCAGGTTGGTTGTCTGCCACAGCAACGCAGCAATGTAACCTTCTATATAGTTATTCATACTCAAATCTAACTCCATTGATTGCATAGTTTTACGCAGTCCTCAATGGCAAGTCTAAGTCTACTTCCTCCATTCAACTAAGTATACATTTTCAGATCGTGTCACCATCTCGTCTTAAAATAGCTTCGCTCTCGCTCTCGCACACACCCAAAACCATTTCTACCTGAAACCCAACCCGCTCGACCAAGTAGTTGGAGAAAGAGATACTAAGAGAGGAGGCATTAGCAGCAGTAGTAGTAGTAGTAGTGTTGTCGTTTTCTAAAGCACCCTAGTTTGTGAGGCCTGCCTGCATTGCCACCTGGGTCACATTCATTAGTGCTGTCCGTCGCGAAAACTATTTGCAATGGAAATAAAACCAAAAAAAAACGTGCGTTTTCTAATTTGACAAGCTCACGTAGTCCCCTTCCTGTTTTAGTCAGTTTTCTTCCGTTTGGGGCCTAGTGAATACGACCCTACAGATAAGAGGATTCATCATATTCAGAGCCTAAAGGGAACTCCAAAGCTCTAACTAATGAGATGCACTCTAAATGCTCCACCTATCAGGCCCCAGGGCCAGATCATTACACCACTTCACATTCAATATTTGCTCACCACATCACTCTCTCTCTCTCTCTCTCTCTCTCTCTCTCTCTCTCTCTCTCTCTCTCTCTCTCTCTCTCTCTCTCTCTCTCTCTCTCTCTCTCTCTCTCTCTCTCTCTCTCTCTCTCTCTCTCTCTCTCTCTCTCTCTCTCTCTCTCTCTCTCTCTCTCTCTCTCTCTCTCTCTCTCTCTCTCTCTCTCTCTCTCTCTCTCTCTCTCTCTCTCTCTCTCTCTCTCTCTCTCTCTCTCTCTCTCTCTCTCTCTCTCTCTCTCTCTCTCTCTCTCTCTCTCTCTCTCTCTCTCTCTCTCTCTCTCTCTCTCTCTCTCTCTCTCTCTCAGGTAGCTTAGTGGTTAAGAGCGTTGTGCCAGTAACCGAAAGGTCGCTGGTTCTAATCCCCGAGCCGACTAGGTGAAAAATCTGTCGATGTGCCCTTGAGCAAGGCACTTAACCCTAATTGCTCCTGTAAGTCGCTCTGGATAAGAGCGTCTGCTAAATGACTAATTATTATTATTGTTCTGATAAATGCAGTCTAATTGCATCATTAGCCTTGAAACTTCAGGCACTCAAACTGTGGATCATACTTATTCTCGTCATCATAGCCCCCCCCCCCCCTGCCTTCCCCAACCTCCCTCCCTCCTTACAGCCCTTCATACGAGCTAGGGCAGCCCAAACGGCCGTTGTTCTGAGCCCTTCATACGAGCTAGGGCAGCCCAAACGCCCGTTGTTCTGAGCCCTTCATACGAGCTAGGGCAGCCCAAACGGCCGTTGTTCTGAGCCCTTCATACGAGCTAGGGCAGCCCAAACGCCCGTTGTTCTGAGCCCTTCATACGAGCTAGGGCAGCCCAAACGCCCGTTGTTCTGAGCCCTTCATACGAGCTAGGGCAGCCCAAACGCCCGTTGTTCTGAGCAGCCACATCAAAAGGCCTGACCATGGCTGGGTTCAGCCTAGCGAAGAGACAACAGGGAGCCCCCTCGCCCTGCATTGTTCATTCTGCTGAGGGGGGGCTGAGGGAATAAAACACCACAGCTTATATTGATTAGAGAGATAGAGCCAGACAGAACAGAGGAGCCTCTCTAGACCCGCAGAGAATTGTTCTCAGACTTGTCAGTAGCCTATCACAATCCAAATAATTGTGGGAGCTGAAGCCTGAAAAAATGTGAGCATTCATAACCGCAGTATTCCAAGGTTCTCACCAAGTTAGAAAACGTGGGCATATTATGGAAATATTTGTCATTGTGAAAATAACAATAGTAGTCAGATTGTTGTCACAAATGTATTGCTCTACATTAAACTGTACAGAACAATGAATTAATGTAAATGTCATTTGATTGAACAGTGTAAGTCTAGAAGAGTGTCTTCCATATGCCTGATGATGGATCATCAGAACACACCATACATCACCACCAGGGGGAGACTGCAGAGCGTCTTGTAGACACTGTGACATGAAAACGCATGGAATATTTCCGGTTGGCCAACACATTTGCTGCTGGGGAGATATTTAATTTCAGAATTTATAAAACATTTGGTTTTTGCTAGTCTGTTTGTGTCAGCTGTGTCCCTGTTTGCTACGGAACCAACTGTTGGCAGCTAGCTAACTAATATTGTTTACCGGTAAATTTATTGGACGTTTACTATCGTTTTAAATGCATTTGTTTTGCTGTCTTCCAACTGGATAAACTGTCAAGAGTACGATAAAAGCTGAAGTTTAACTGGACTTTTCGTTTTGCTGTCGGCTAGGCATGAACATTTGATGGGTTGTTTTTATTTATTTTAGCTAACTCTACCCAGAGATCCAGTTTGGCTAGCCAGATATACACTATACAACTATTACAAGAACCTGACATGGACATCCATCTACCAAGCTACACTGAACAAAAATATAAACACAACATGTAAAGCGTTGGTCCCATGTTTCATGAGCTGAAATAAGAGGCCAGGCATTTTCCATGCGCACACAAAGTTTCTTTCTCTCAAATGTTGTGCACAAATTTGTTTACATCCCTGTGAGTGAGCATTTCTCCTTTGCCAAGATAATCCATCCACCTGACAGGTGTGGCATATCAAGAAGCTGATTAAAGAGCATGATCATTACACAGGTGCACCTTGTGCTGGGGACAATAAAAGGCCACTCTAAACTGTGCAGTTTTGTCACACAACACAATGCCACAAGATGTCTCGTTTTGAGGGAGCGTGCAATTGGCATGCTGACTGCAGGAATGTCCACCAATGCTGTTTCCAGATTTTGAAAATGTGTTTTTGAAAATGTGGCAGTACTGTACGTCCAACCGGCCTCACAACCGCAGACCACGTGTAACCACTCCAGCCCAGGACCTCCACATCAGGCTTTGTCACCTGCGGGATCATCCGTTTGCTCGTCATCATCACCAGGGTCTTGAACTGAGTACAGTTCGGCATCGTAACCGACTTCAGGGGGCAAATGCTCACCTTCGATGGCCACTGGCACGCTGGAGAAGTGTGCTCTTCACGGATGGATCCCGGTTTCAACTGTACCGGGCAGATGGCAGACAGCGTATATGGCATTGTGTGGGCGAGCGGTTTGCTGATGTCAATGTTGTGAACAGAGTGCCCCATGGTGACAGTGGAGTTATGGTATGGGCAGGCATAAGCTACAGACCACAAACACAATTGCATTTTATTGATGGCAATGTGAATGCACAGAGCTACTGTTACGAGATCCTGAGGCCCATTGTCGTGCCATATATAACTGTCTTAATGTTGCTGGACCCAGGAAGAATCACTGGCAGCAGCTAATGGGGATCCTTAATAAATACAAATACATTCTTCCGCCGACATCATGTTTCAGCATAATAATGCACGGCCCCATGTCACAAGGATCAGTACAAAATTCCTGGAAGCTGAAAATGTCCAAGTTCTTCCATGGCTTGCATACTCACCAGACATGTCATCCATTGAGTATGTTTGGGATGCTCTGGATTGATGTGTACGACAGCGTGTTCCAGTTCCCGCCAATTTCCAGCAACTTCGCACTGCCATTGAAGAGGAGTGGGACAACATTCCACAGGCCACAATCAACAGCCTGATCAACTCAATGCAAAGGAGATGTCGCGCTGCATGAGGCAAATGGTGGTCACACCAGATACTGACTGGTTTTCTGATCCACGCCTCTACCTCTTTAAGGTATCCGTGACCACCAGATTCATATCTGTATTCCCAGTCATGTGCAATCCATAGACTAGGGCCTAATTTATTTATTTAAATTGACTGATTTCCATATATGAACTGTAAATCTTTGAAATTGTTGCATGTTTATTTTTGTTCAGTTTAGTAAAATAATAAACTAGCAGGAATCTGTCTTCGGTTTGTTTTCATTCATTGACAGAATGACTTCCGGTCAAGATTACGTTATCTTCTCTCTGGCTATATACAGGAAGTAGAAAATAACATGGCTATATACAAGAAGTAGAAAATAACATGGCTATATACAGGAAGTAGAAAATAACATGGCTATATACAGGAAGTAGAAAATAACATGGCTATATACAGGAAGTAGAAAATAACATGGCTATATACAGGGAGTAGAAAATAACATGGCTATATACAGGAAGTAGAAAATAACATGGCTATATACAGGAAGTAGAAAATAACATGGCTATATACAGGAAGTAGAAAATAACATGGCTATATACAGGAAGTAGAAAATAACATGGCTATATACAGGAAGTAGAAAATAACATGGCTATATACAGGAAGTAGAAAATAACATGGCTATATACAGGAAGTAGAAAATAACATGGCTATATACAGGAAGTAGAAAATAACATGGCTATATACAGGAAGTAGAAAATAACATGGCTATATACAGGAAGTAGAAAATAACATGGCTATATACAGGGAGTAAAAAATAACATGGCTATATACAGGAAGTAGAAAATAACATGGCTATATACAGGAAGTAGAAAATAACATGGCTATATACAGGAAGTAGAAAATAACATGGCTATATACAGGGAGTAGAAAATGCCCTCCTTGCCTGGTCCGTGAGTTTTGGTGGGCGGCCCTCTGTTGGCAGGTTTCTGGGGTGCCATATTCTTTCCATTTTTTAATAATGGATTTAATGGTGCTCTGTGGGATGTTCAAAGTTTCTGATATTTTTTTGTAACCCAACCCTGATCTGTACTTCTCCACAACTTTGTCCCTGACCTGTTTGGAGAGCTCCTTGGTCTTCATGGTGCCGCTTGCTTGGTGGTGCCCCTTGCTTAGTGGTGTTGCAGACTCTGGGGCCTTTCAGAACAGATGTGTGTGTGTGTGTATGTATATGAGATTGCTCGATGTTATACACCTGTCAGTAACGGGTGTGGCTGAAATAGCCAAATCCACTAATTTGAAGAGGTGTCTATATACGGTGGGGAGAACAAGTATTTGATACGTGCAATAAAATGCAAATTCATTACTTAAAAATCATACAATGTGATTTTCTGGATTTTTTTTTTAGATTCCGTCTCTTACAGTTGAAGTGTACCTATGATAAAAATTACAGACCTCTACATGCTTTGTAAGTAGGAAAACCTGCCAAATCGGCAGTGTATCAAATACTTGTTCTCCCCACTGTATATATATATATACTGAGATCATGTAACAGATCATGTGACCCTTAGTTTGCACACAGGTGGACTTTATTTATCTAATTATGTGACTTCTGAAGGTAATTGGTTGCACCAGATCTTATTTAGGGGCTTCATAGCAAAGGGGGTGAATACATATGCACGCACCACTTTTCCGTTATTTATTTGTTTAGAATTTTTTGAAACAAATTATTTTTTTCACTTCACTAATTTGGACTATTTTGTGTATGTCCATTACATGAAATCCAGATTTAAAAAAACATTTAAATTACAGGTTGTAATGCAACAAAATAGGAAAAACGCCAAGGGGGGTGAATACTTTTGCAAGGCACTGTATGTACTGTACATATAGGTAGGGGTAAAGTGACTAGACAACAGGATAGATAATAGACAGTAGCAGCAGTATACTGTAGGTAGGGGTAAAGTGACTAGACAACAGGATAGATAATAGACAGTAGCAGCAGTATACTGTAGGTAGGGGTAAAGTGACTAGACAACAGGATAGATAATAGACAGTAGCAGCTGTATACTGTAGGTAGGGGTAAAGTGACTAGGCAACAGGATAGATAATAGACAGTAGCAGCAGTATACTGTAGGTAGGGGTAAAGTGACTAGACAACATGATAGATAATAGACAGTAGCAGCAGTATACTGTAGGTAGGGGTAAAGTGACTAGACAACAGGATAGATAATAGACAGTAGCAGCAGTATACTGTAGGTAGGGGTAAAGTGACTAGGCAACAGGATAGATAATAGACAGTAGCAGCAGTATACTGTAGGTAGGGGTAAAGTGACTAGGCAACAGGATAGATAATAGACAGTAGCAGCAGTATACTGTAGGTAGGGGTAAAGGGACTAGACAACAGGATAGATAATAGACAGTAGTAGCAGTGTGTGTGTGTGCATATGTAGTGTTGGCGTCAGTATGTGTGGATAGAGTCCAGTGTGTGTGCATAAAGTCAGTACAAGAAAGTTAGTGCAAAAAAGGGTCAATGCAGGTAGTCCTTGTAGCTATTTGATTAGCTATTTAGCAGTCATGTTTAGCAGTCTCATGGCTTGGGGGTAGAAGCTGTTCAGGGTCCTGTTGGTTCCAGACTTGGTGCATTGGTACCACTTGCCATGTGGTAGCAGAGAGAACAGTCTGTGGCTTGGGTGGCTGGTGTATTTTTTGGGCCTTCCTCTGACACCGCCTGGTATAGAGGTCCTGGATGACGGAGCTCAGCCCCAGTGATGTACCCTCTATAGCGCCCTGCGGTTGGATGCCAAGCAGTTGACATACCAAGCAGTCAAGATGCTCTCGATGGTGCAGCTGTAGAACCTTTTGAGGATCTGAGGGGCCCATGCCAAATCTTTTCAGCCACCTGAGGGGAAGCGGTGTTGTAACTGGTGGTGTGTTTGGACCATGATAGTTCCTTAGTAGGGATTTATATTTTCCCGAGAATCTACCATGTTTCAATCCTGGGAATAATTCATATTTATCCCAATAGTCCTGGGAAATACCGCAAATATCGGAAGTGCCCATTTAAAGCTTTTAAAACCAAGATATGGTCACTATGGTTCTCCCCAAAATTAAAGGGGCGCTGAGCCACCTTGTCGGACTGGCTGCACCACTATGTAAAGATTTCAGAGCAAATTAATCTGATATTTAGCAATGACAGAGTAACTATCTTTGATCGGCAATGACATTGGCAATTCACAACAAACTGTCACGCTCGTTTAAGGACGGGTCAGACCAAGGCGCAGCGTGAAATGCACACATGTTTATTTCAACGATAAACACACGAACAAAACAACAAACCAACGTAACGTGAAGTCCTCAGGCTAAACACAATACAAGCCTCTACACGGAACAAGATCCCAAAACCACTGAGTGCCAACAGGCTACTTAAGTATGATCCCCAATCAGAGACAACGAGCGACAGCTGCCTCCGATTGGGAATCACACCCGGCCAAACATAGAAACACACAACCTAGAATGAAAACATAGAAATACTAACATAGATATCCACACCCTGACTCAACATACAAGAGTCCCATGAGTCAGGGCGTGACACAAACAGGCCGTTCATAAATTCCGAGTGTGATCATGCTCCTCAATTAATTCAGGGCATTTCAGTAGCAGGGTATCTCGACACAGAGCGCACTCCGAGTATAGCGTTGTGGAATCATACAGACTTTGTAACGGCAGTCAAATGACAAAAGTTGTTAAACTTGCTAGATAACCTCCTTCAACGAATGACAGAATATCTCCTATACGTTATTTGGCAAAATCTAGTTTATGATTATACCGAGAGCAGATCAGCTCATGAATAACGGGGAGATGAAGAGTAGAAATAGTTTAAATATCAAGGTATCTTAACGGGGACCAACTATGTTGTAAAAATATCCATATCTACTCTCATACCGTTTGTTGATCACACATTCTCTACGGAAGCTCTCATGTGGGCAGAAATACGAGACAGCGCAGAGAAGCTTGGGAAATGTTATAGCGGTATTTTGACATGCATGGGCGAGAGACGTTCTTTGATAATGCAACCTATGGATTACAGAATAAAGTTAGTCAGGATTTGGGGTTTCAGTGGGATTGGGGCTGGACAGGAAAATAGCCTACGTTCTAGGACAGGAGAAGATAGAATTTTCCCTCATGCCTCTGAATTGTTAACAGACTTCATGTCCGTGACAGAGACGCATATGTAGTGAATTGTGCGTAGGCCTATCAAATGTACAGACTGTCTGAAGAGTCACAATGACGGCTCAAAGAGGCACAAGTTATTTACGAATTCCCTGCCGTTGACTTATCAGCACCTTAAAACCCTGAGCTGCACACTCCACTCCCCATCCCCCAGGACCGGAGCCCGAGAGCCTAAGCGGGGGGGGTACCATAAACCTGTCTCTCAAACTCTCTCTGACCTGTGTGACCTGTGCTCTGATAGGTTGCTAGGGATGTTGTTACTAGGGGGGCCGGACATCTGCCAATCCTCTTTGACTATACAGGTCACGCAATACCGTCAGTCTCCCACAAGGTAGTGGCAGAGAGCAACGTCTACCTCCGCCTATCAACAGCTGGACTCACTCTTATCTCTGGACTGGTGTGATGGTGTGGGTACCCAAAGGGAGTTGTGTAACAATGTATACATTGGTAGTTAGTTATAGTTAGTTGTTACTATGGTTGTACACTGCCTTTGTGTATAGCTGGATTGTCGTACGTGCAGGTAGCATAGACATGTTCATCCTTCTCTTGTTAACAGCCTTGTTACTCTACGTCTGCAGTCAGTTCTAGTATTGTTGTATATATATATATATATATAGTAGTATATCTAGTATTGTGGTGGGTCCTCTGTAGCTCAGCTGGTAGAGCACGGCGCTTGTAACACCAAGGTAGTTGGTTCGATCCCCGGGACCACCCATACACCCAAAAAATAATAATTATGCACGCATGACTGTAAGTCGCTTTGGATAAAAGCGTCTGCTAAATGGCATATTATATTATATTGTGTAACAGTGGATTCATTACCTCTGTTTCTCCTGTTTCAGAAGCACTACCATTCCCCCTGTTCCTCCCCGTGAAATAGAATCCATATACCAAAACAATACATCATGCAAAAGAAATGCAATACTAAAATCTACTACTGAGCTATGTCTTAGCAGGCTAAACCCTCTTCTCTCCCTGCAGTAAATATTCTGTGCCTGTAGGGGGAGCACAAGACCCACTGATTCCCAAAGAGCTTTCGAGAGACCGGAAAAAAAGAGGTCTGTACAAAATAAATAGTATTCAACGACCCGATTCGGTCCTGCTTTAAATGACAATTCCGCTTATAAAGGCTTCATAAAGCCTTCATAATACCTTCATAAGCACTACATACATGTGTTACAAAGCATCTATAACCATATGTCATGCTTTATAAAGGGTTCATCAATGCGGCATAACTGTGACATATTCACCAAAGTCAAATATGATATAAACGTGTGCTTTATAAAGGGTGACATGTTGGGTCGAAAGGATTGGAAGTGAAGTCATGTTAGTCACGTGACACCTAATCTCGTTCCCAGACACTTCCGGAAGGTCTGGTGGACCAACGCATCAACCTTGGCCTTCATTAGTTAGGGTTAAAATCACATTTTATGAAGATAACTTGTGGAATTGAGCAGGGTTCAGCAATAATTGTGACTTTTTGACTGTGTTAAGTAGTGACTATGACAAATACTTTACTCAGTAAGGTCACTCCTATAGAATTCTATGGTCACTCCCATTTAAGGCCAACTTTGAACGGTTGATATCCCAGGGTTATATGTGCTGTGTGTTCAATAGCCTGGGGACGACGTTACGCCAAGAAACAGCCCCCAACCTAAATAAATTGAAAGTGGCTTTCTTCTGGAATCAAGTTACACGTTCCTGAGTACACAAACCATACCGTGAGGTGTTGGGCCCAGTCAGGTCTTTTGACACATTCACCCACTCCCCCGCTGAAAGATCAGCCACAAAATGTTGGCACCATTGTAACAGGTTGTAATCAAGCCCTGGTCGCCAGCATGGGAACAGAAGAGGAATACCTGGTGAGGTAGTCTCAGGTTGGACTCCTCCAAATCATCTTGGTTCTGACACACACAAACGCAAGCTTTTGCAGGTCCATCAACCCATTTAAATACCTCACATCATACAGTAACCAGTGGATCATGAGATAACCTTCATAAATCAGCAGAATGTTTAATAACCTAAGAACTGTTCTTCCAGCGGCTATGGAACCCTGACCTGTTCACCGGACGTGCTGCCTACCTTGGACCTGCTGTTTTCGACCCTCCCCCCCTCTCTCTTTCTCACTCTCTCTCGCACCTGCTGTCTCGACCTCTGAATGCTCGGCTATGAAAAGCCAACTGACATTAATGCTGACCTGTTGCACCCGCTACAACCACTGATTTTATTATTTGACCCTGCTGGTCATCTATCAATATTTGAACATCTTGAAGAATGATCTGGCCTTAATGGCCATGTACTCTTATCTCCACCAGGCACAGCCAGAAGAGGACTGGCCACCCCTCAGAGCCTGGTTCCTCTCTAGGTTTCTTCCTAGGTTCCTGCCTTTCTAGGGAGTTTTTCCTAGCCACCGTGCCTCTACGTCTGCATTGCTTGCTGTTTGGGGTTTTAGGCTGGGTTTCTGTATAAGCACTTTGTGACATCTGCTGATGTGAAAAGGGCTTTACAAATACATTTGATTTGATGACTATGCACCCAAGAGATTAAGAAGTTGGGCCATCCTAGAAATGTTTTAGAGCAATATAATATATACAATTTAGCAGATGTTTTAATCCAAAGCGATTTAGTCTTGCGTGAATACATTTATACGTTTGGGTGGTCCTGGGAATCGAACCCACTATCCTGGCCACGTAATGCTCTACCAAGATGCATGACAGGGTTATAAATGCTTCGTAAAGCCTCTATGATTTATAGGCCTTTATTAAGTGGTGCTTATGACACCCTTTCTAGTATCATGATGTCCCTGGCTTCCATGTTGTGCTGTCCTGTCCAGGCTGCTTCAGGCTCCTGTTCGTCGGGCTACAGCAGTAGGAAACACCCTGGTCCGGTGGAGGCCCTCAAACAGATGCTGTTTAGCCTGCAGGCCGTGGAGCAACAGGTCAGTCTGGAGAATGACTCAACACAACAGGAAGTTACCTTGAGGAATGGTTCAACACCAACGTTGGAGAACGGCTCAAAACCGCACCGACGTTGGATGAAACCAACACACTGATAAAGGTACTGAATTGGATGATGTGTAGACTTCTAGTTATGAATCTCCTTTGCATGACACATAAATACTGATAAATACTTTAAGGGAAAATGTACTGATAGGATTGTGATGTGTTGTCTCACCTAGCTATCTTAAGATGAATGTACTAATGTAAGTCGCTCTGGATCATTTAGCGTCTGCTGCAAATGTACAAGACGACACAACTGATGTGAACCTGAGCATTGATAGCATTGTCTGAATTGCAGATGTTAAGGACTATGACACTGTTCCCGGTGGACAACCATGACAGAGGTACAGTATTTACACAAATAGAGATACATTTAGTTCTTTTTCTGAAGGCCATGTCAAATAAAGTTGTTAAATAACTTGTTTTATTTTTTTAGGGCCCTGCATCACCTTGGGAGACTGTAGAGCTGTCGAAGACCTCACCTGACTGTCGAAGACCTCACCTGACTGTCGAAGACCTCACCTGGTGGAAAAGCCAAATCTCAGGAAGTGAAAGATTTGTAGAAGACCAGCCATATCTTTGCAAGAGGACTTGAATAGTGTTATTGTAGAGTATTGGTTACGTGAAAATGGTCTGAAAAGCACAAAAAGCTATTCAGAATGTCTAGGTCTGGATTTAAACATTGAACATGAGGGTCAAACAAGTAAACCTTAGTGAGTATTGAAGAACAGCACAGAAAGAGTCCCCAATAACTAATAGCCTAACGTTTTTATCGTTTATATTTTAAACCATATCTGAACGTCCACTTAACGTCCAGTGAATTCAGTGTTCAGCCTTGTGCCCTAAACAGGAAGATCTCTTTTGAAATCAATTGTACATCACAATGCCATGCTTTTAAGTTCTGTTTTATATAATGATTTCCAAAGAATCCCAACGATTGGAAACGTATTGTAAGATGAGTCGTTCATTTACATTGAGTGAATTTTATTTGCAATAAAGTGTGTTGGTCCGATTTTCTGTCCATCCAGGTAACTCATTAAAGTAAGTCGGTGATCAGTTCACCCTTCTCCAGCCTAATGATGTAGAAGGAAGTGGAAGTCAGATCACACCAGGATACTCTGACACATCATTACACAAAATAACGTTGTGCTATACAGGAGCACGAGTACAGGACATTAATAAGCTGCTCCCAAATATTTTAAACCAGCATCAGTAATTGAGCATTGTAGTTCATGTGGGATTCAATGACATTATGAAGGGCAGCTCAGAACAACTGAAGATGGATTTTAAAGAACTGATTCGGTCTCTGCTTGACACCAACAAACACCCCATAATATCCGGCCCTCTGCCCTCCCTAAATTGTTGCGTTGAACGATTCAGCAGACTTTTAGCCCTCCATAACTGGCTACGTGACTCTTGCAGCTCTGTGGGTGTAACATTTATTGACAATTTTGATACCTTCTGGAAACAAAGCTTGTTTTATAAGCAGGATGGGATCCACCCAAATCATTTGGGTTCCTGGATCCTTTCACAGCATTATAAGGCTGCGTTGAGACAATGACTTATCAATGACCAAAGCCCAGCTCAGTTAATCCCTACCATTGTGTCGCTGAGTCATAATGCTTCAGCAAATGTACATTATCCCAGGGGCGTTGGAAGACACAATATAAGTAACCTAATTTATGTCCCTCTAACTGCCCTGAATGCCTCTGCTGATCCCACAGCTATTGTATGCAGTAATCATGTGCCTATGAACCAGATTTATACTGTTAGCACTGAGGCAGTGTGCCCTAGTAGCAAGTCCACTGTGTGCAGCTCACCCTGCACTAACATAAATAACATGAGCATGTCTACTTCTGCTAAGCTTCCCATTAAAGCAACTAAAACAATCAAGCATCCCAGAAGTGTGTTAAACATAGCTTAAGAAACAAGGATTTGTCATGAAATCAATAATTTGCTGGTAACAGATGACATTCATATTCTGACAATCTCTGAAACTCACTTAGATAATACCTTTGATGATACAAGGGTCGCAATATATGGTTATTACATCTACAGAAATGCCGAAGGTGGAGGTGTTGCCATTTATATTCAGAAACACATTCCTGTGAAGATTAGAGAGGATCTCATGTTAAATGCTGTTGAAGTAATTTGGCTACAGGTTCATCTGCCCCAGCTAAAGCCGATTCTGGTGGGAAGCTGCTATAGACCACCAAGTGCTAACAGTCAGTATCTGGATAACGTGTGAAATGCTTGATAATGTATGTGATATCAACAGAGAGGTATATTTTCTGGGTGATTTAAATATTGACTGGCTTTCATCAAGCTGCCCACTCAAGAAAAATATTCTAACTATGTATGAAAATGTATGCACTCACTAACTGTATGTCGCTCTGGATAAGAGCGTCTGCTAAATGACTAAAATGTAAATGTAAATTGTAACTAGCGCCTGCAACCTGGTTCAGGTTATCAGTCAACCTACCAGGGTAGTTACAAACAGCACAAGAATGAAATCATCAACATGTATTTATCAACATCTTTACTAATGCTGCAGAAATTTGCTTTAAAGCAGTATCCAAATCCATCGGATGTAGTGATCACAATATAGTAGCCATATCTAGGAAAACCAAAGTTCCAAAGGCTGGGCCTAATATAGTATATAAGAGGTCATACAATAAGTTTTGTAGTGATTCCTATGTTGTTGCTGTAAATAATGTGTTGGTCTGAGGTGTGTAATGAGGAGCAACCAGACGCTGCACTTGACACATTTATGAAATTGCTTATTTCAGTTACTAATAGAATGCACCCATTAAGAAGATGACTGTAAAAACTGTTAAATCCCCATGGATTGATGAGGAATTGAAAAATGGTATGGTTGAGAGGGATGAGGCAAAAGGAATGGCAAATAAGTCTGGCTGCACAACCGATTGGCAAATGTACTGCAAATTGAGAAATCATGTGACTAAACTGAATAAAAAGAAGAAGAAACTACAATATGAAACAAAGATAAATGACAAAGAATGATAGTAAAAAGCTTTGGAGCACCTTAAATGAAATGTTGGGCAAAAAGGCAAACTCAGCTCCATCACTCATTGAATCAACTTTGTGAATTCATCACAAAACCCACCGATATTTCCAATTACTTTAATGATTTTTTCATTGGCAAGATTAGCAAACTTAGGCATGACATGCCAGCAACAAATGCTGACACTACACATCCAAGTATAACTGATCAAATTATGAAAGACAAGCATTGTCATTTTGAATTCCGTAAAGTGAGTGTGGAAGAAGTGAAAAAATAATTGTTGTCTATCAACAATGACAAGCCACCGGGGTCTGACAACTTGGATGGAAAATTCGGAAAATAGCGGACGATATTGCCAATCGTATTTGCCATATCTTCAATCTAAGCCTACTGGAAAGTGTGTGACCTCAGGCATGGAGGGAAGCAAAAGTAATTCTGCTACCCAAGAATAGTATAGAACCCTTAACTGGCTCAAATAGCCGACCAATCAGCCTGTTACCAACCCTTAGTAAACTTTTGGAAAAAATTGTGTTTCGCCAGATACAATGCTATTTTACTGTAAACAAATTGACAACAGACTTTTAGCACGCTTAGAGGGAAGGACATTCAACAAGCACAGTACTTACACAAATGACTGATGATTGGTTGAGAGAAATTGATGATAAAAGGATTGTGGGAGCTATTTTGTTAGATTTCAGTGCGGCTATTGACATTATCGATCATAGTATGCTGATGGAAAAAAAAAAAAAAAAACGTATGTGTTATGGCTTTACACCCTTCTGCTATATTGTAGATAAAAAGTTACCTGTCTAAACAGAACAGATGGTGATCCTTAATGGAAGCCTCTCCAACCAAATCCAGGTAGAATCAGGAATTCCCCAGGGCAGCTGTCTAGGCCCCTTACTTTTTTCAATATTTTCTAATGACATGCCACTGGCCTTGAGTAAAGCCAGCATGTCTGTGTATGCGGATGACTCAACACTATACACGTCAGCTACTACAGCGAGTGAAATCACTGCAACACTTAACAAAGAGCTGCAGTTAGTTTCAGAATGGGTGGCAAGGAATAAGTTAGTCTTAAATATTTCAAAAACTAAAAGCATTGTATTCGGGACAAATCATTCACTAAACCATAAACCTCAACTGAATCTTGTAATAAATTATGTGGAAATTGAGCAGGTTGAGGTGACTAAACTGCTTGGAGTAACCCTGGATTGTAAACTGTCATGGTCAAAACATATTGATACAACAGTAGCTAAGATGGGGAGAAGTCTGTCCATGATAAAGCGCTGCTCTGCCTTTTTAGCAACACTATCAACAAGGCAGGTCCTACAGGCCCTAGTTTTGTCTGAAGAATAGAGAGAGATGTAAACATAATAGAATGTCAATGAAGGGCATTATCACATTCTATTATTATCTTATCACATTATTATATTTCTATGTTCACAGCCTCTTCTTAAAACAATTGAATGCATACAGCTATGTCAAATATGAGATCCGGTTATTAGTGCCTATATCATACATCATAGGATATTTATATTCATAGGAAGCGTTACCATACCATAAATTCATTTTACACCAATAGTGCAAACATCTATATGACCACAGTAAACGGTATGCGTAAGAGCTAAGTCTGTCTATAATACTAACGGGTAGGGTCTAAGCCTGTCTATAATATCGATGGATAGGGTCTAAGTCTGTCTATAGTATCAACGGGGTAGGGTCTAAGCCTGTCTATAGTATCGATGGGTAGGGTCAAGTCTGTCTATAGTATCAACGGGTAGGGTCTAAGCCTGTCTATATAGTATCAAACGGGTAGGGTCTAAGCCTGTCTATAGTATCGATGGGTAGGGTCTAAGTCTGTCTATAGTATCAACGGGTAGGGTCTAAGCCTGTCTATAGTATCGATGGGTAGGGTCTAAGCCTGTCTATAGTATCGATGGGTAGGGTCTAAGCCTGTCTATAATACTAACGGGTAGGGTCTAAGCCTGTCTATAGTATCGATGGGTAGGGTCTAAGCCTGTCTATAATACTAACGGGTAGGGTCTAAGTCTGTCTATAGTATCGATGGGTAGGGTCTAAGCCTGTCTATAATACTAAGGGTAGGGTCTAAGCTCTGTCTATAGTATCGATGGGTAGGGTCTAAGCCTGTCTATAGTATCGATGGGTAGGGTCTAAGCCTGTCTATAATACTAACGGGTAGGGTCTAAGTCTGTCTATAATACTAACGGGTAGGGTCTAAGTCTGTCTATAGTATCAACGGGTAGGGTCTAAGCCTGTCTATAATACTAACGATGGTAGGGTCTAAGCCTGTCTATAGTATCGATGGGTAGGGTCTAAGTCTGTCTATAGTATCGATGGGTAGGGTCTAAGTCTGTCTATAATACTAAACAGGTAGGGTTTTAAGCCTGTCTATAGTATCAACGGGTAGGGTCTAAGCCTGTCTATAATACTAACGGGTAGGGTCTAAGCCTGTCTATAGTATCGATGGGTAGGGTCTAAGCCTGTCTATAGTATCGACGGGTAGGGTCTAAGCCTGTCTATAGTATCGATGGGTAGGGTCTAAGCCTGTCTATAATACTAACGGGTAGGGTCTAAGCCTGTCTATAGTATCGACGGGTAGGGTCTAAGCCTGTCTATAGTATCGACGGGTAGGGTCTAAGCCTGTCTATAATATCGACAGGTAGGGTCTAAGTCTGTCTATAGTATCGATGGGTAGGGTCTAAGCCTGTCTATAGTATCAACGGGTAGGGTCTAAGCCTGTCTATAGTATCAACGGGTAGGGTCTAAGCCTGTCTATAGTATCAAAGGGTAGGGTCTAAGCCTGTATATAATATAACCGGGTAGGGTCTAAGTCTGTCTATAGTATCGACGGGTAGGGTCTAAGCCTGTCTATAGTATCGACGGGTAGGGTCTAAGCCTGTCTATAGTATCGATGGGTAGGGTCTAAGCCTGTCTATAATACTAACGGGTAGGGTCTAAGCCTGTCTATAATATAACGGGTAGGGTCTAAGTCTGTCTATAGTATCGACGGGTAGGGTCTAAGCCTGTCTAAATACTAACGGGTAGGGTCTAAGCCTGTCTATAGTATCGATGGGTAGGGTCTAAGCCTGTCTATAATATCAACGACGGGTAGGGTCTAAGTATCGACAGGTCCTGTCTATAGTATCGATGGTAAGGGTCTAAGCCTGTCTATAGTATCGACGGGTAGGGTCTAAGCCTGTCTATAGTATCGAATGGGTAGGGTCTAAGCCTGTCTATAGTATCGATGGGTAGGGTCTAAGCCTGGTCTATAGTATCAACGGGTAGGGTCTAAGCTGTCTATAGTATCAACGGGTAGGTCTAAGCCTGTCTATAGTATCAACGGGTAGGGTCTAAGTCTGTCTATAGTATCGATGGGTAGGGTCTAAGCCTGTCTATAATATCGACGGGTAGGGTCTAAGCCTGTCTATAGTATCGACGGGTAGGGTCTAAGCCTGTCTATAATATAACGGGTTAGGGTCTAAGCCTGTCTATAGTACGACGGGTAGGGTCTAAGCCTGTCTATAGTATCGATGGGTAGGGTCTAAGCCTGTCTATAGTATCGAACGGGTAGGGTCTAAGTCTGTCTATAGTATCGATGGGTAGGGTCTAAGTCTGTCTATAGTATCGATGGGTAGGGTCTAAGCCTGTCTAGTATCGAACGGGTAGGGTCTAAGTCTGTCTATAGTATCGAGGGTAGGGTCTAAGCCTGTCTATAGTATCGACGGGTAGGGTCTAAGCCTGTCTATAGTATCGACGGGTAGGGTCTAAGCCTGTCTATAATACTAACGGGTAGGGTCTAAGCCTGTCTATAGTATCGATGGGGAGGGTCTAAGTCTGTCTATAGTATCGATGGGTAGGGTCTAAGTCTGTCTATAGTATCGATGGGTAGGGTCTAAGCCTGTCTATAGTATCGACGGGTAGGGTCTAAGCCTGTCTATAGTATCGATGGGTAGGGTCTAAGCCTGTCTATAGTACTCGACGGGTAGGGTCTAAAGCCTGTCTATAGTATCGATGGGTAGGGTCTAAGCCTGTCTATAGTATCGATGGGTAGGGTCTAAGCCTGTCTATAGTATCGATGGGTAGGGTCTAAGTCTGTCTATAGTATCGATGGGTAGGGTCTAAGTCTGTCTATAGTATCGAACGGGTAGGGTCTAAGTCTGTCTATAGTATCGACGGGTAGGGGTCTAAGTCTGTCTATAGTATCGATGGGTAGGGTCTAAGCCTGTCTATAGTATCAACGGGTAGGGTTCTAAGCCTGTCTATAGTATCGATGGGTAGGTTCTAAGCCTGTCTATATAATTACTAAAAAGGGTAGGGTCTAAGCCTGTCTATAGTATCGATGGGTAGGGTCTAAGTCTGTCTATATAGTATCGAACGGGTAGGGTCTAAGCCTGTCTATAGTATCGATGGGTAGGGTCTAAGTCTGTCTATAATAATCGACGGGTAGTGTCTAAGTCTGTCTATAGTATCGATGGGTAGGGTCTAAGTCTGTCTATAGTATCGATGGGTAGGGTCTAAGTCTGTCTATAGTATCGAGGGGGTAGGGTCTAAGTCTAGTCTATAGGTATCGATGGGGTAGGGTCTAAGTCTGTCTATAGTACTAACGGGTAGGGTCTAGCCTGTCTATAGTATCGACGGGTAGGGTCTAAGTCTGTCTATAGTATCGACGGGTAGGGTCTAAGTCTGTCTATAGTATCGATGGGTAGGGTCTAAGTCTGTCTATAGTATCGATGGGTAGGGTCTAAGTCTGTCTATAATACTACGGGTAGGGTCTAAGGCCTGTCTATAATATCGATGGGTAGGGTCTAAGCCTGTCTATAGTATCGAACGGGTAGGGTCTAAGCCTGTCTATAGTATACGAACGGGTAGGGTCTAAGCCTGTCTATAGTATCGACGGGTAGGGTCTAAGTCTGTCTATAGTATCGATGGGTAGGGTCTAAGCCTGTCTATAGTATCGACGGGTAGGGTCATAAGCCTGTCTATAGTATCGACGGGTAGGGTCTAAGCCTGTCTATAGTACGACGGGTAGGGTCTAAGCCTGTCTATAGTATCGACGGGTAGGGTCTAAGCCTGTCTATAGTATCGATGGGTAGGGTTCTAAGCCTGTCTATAGTATCGACGGGTAGGGTCTAAGTCTTCTGTCTATAGTATCGATGGGTAGGGTCTAAGTCTGTCTATAGTATCGATGGGTAGGGTCTAAGCCTGTCTATAGTATCGACGGGTAGGGTCTAAGCCTGTCTATAGTATCGATGGGTAGGGTCTAAGCCTGTCTATAGTATCGATGGGTAGGGTCTAAAGCCTGTCTATAGTATCGATGGGTAGGGTCTAAGATCTCTAAGCCTGTCTATAATATCGAATATCGAACGGGTAGGGTCTAAGCCTGTCTATAGTATCGACGGGTAGGGGTCTAAGCCTGTCTATAGTACTCGACGGGTAGGGTCTAAGTCTGTCTATAGTATCGACGGGTAGGGTCTAAGTCTGTCTATAGTATCGACGGGTAGGGTCTAAGTCTGTCTATAATACTAACGGGTAGGGTCTAAGTCTGTCTATAGTATCGACGGGTAGGGTCTAAGTCTGTCTATAGTATCGACGGGTAGGGTCTAAGCCTGTCTATAGTATCGACGGGTAGGGTCTAAGCCTGTCTATAGTATCGACGGGTAGGGTCTAAGCCTGTCTATAGTATCGACGGGTAGGGTCTAAGCCTGTCTATAGTATCGACGGGTAGGGTCTAAGCCTGTCTATAGTACTAACGGGTAGGGTCTAAGCCTGTCTATAGTATCGATGGGTAGGGTCTAAGCCTGTCTATAGTACTAACGGGTAGGGTCTAAGCCTGTCTATAGTATCGACGGGTAGGGTCTAAGTCCTGTCTATAGTATCGATGGTAGGGTCTAAGCCTGTCTATAATACTAACGGGTAGGGTCTAAGCCTGTCTATAGTATCGACGGGTAGGGTCTAAGCCTGTCTATAGTACTAACGTAGGGTAGGGTCTAAGCCTGTCTATAGTATCGACGGGTAGGGTCTAAGCCTGTCTATAGTATCGAAGGGTAGGGTCTAAGCCTGTCTATAGTATCGATGGGTAGGGTCTAAGCCTGTCTCTATAGGGTTAGGGTCTAAGTCTGTCTATAATACTAACGGTAGGGTCTAAGCCTGTCTATAGTATCGACGGGTAGGGTCTAAGCCTGTCTATAGTATCGATGGGTAGGGTCTAAGTCTGTCTATAATACTAACGGGTAGGGTCTAAGCCTGTCTATAGTATCGATGGGTAGGGTCTAAGTCTGTCTATAGTATCGATGGGTAGGGTCTAAGTCTGTCTATAGTATCGACGGGTAGGGTCTAAGCCTGTCTATAGTATCGATGGGTAGGGTCTAAGCTGTCTATAGTATCGAACGGGTAGGGTCTAAGCCTGTCTATAGTATCGATGGGTAGGGTCTAAGCCTGTCTATAGTATCGATGGGTAGGGTCTAAGCCTGTCTATAGTATCGATGGGTAGGGTCTAAGCCTGTCTATAGTATCGATGGGTAGGGTCTAAGCCTGTCTATAGTATCGACGGGTAGGGTCTAAGCCTGTCTATAGTATCGATGGGTAGGGTCTAAGTACTGTCTATAATACTAACGGGTAGGGTCTAAGCCTGTCTATAGTATCGATGGGTAGGGTCTAAGCCTGTCTATAGTATCGACGGGTAGGGTCTAAGTCTTATAGCCTGTCTATAATACTAACGGGTAGGGTCTAAGCCTGTCTATAGTATCGACGGGTAGGGTCTAAGCCTGTCTATAGTATCGATGGGTAGGGTCTAAGTCTGTCTATAGTATCAACGGGTAGGGTCTAAGCCTGTCTATAATACTAACGGGTAGGGTCTAAGCCTGTCTATAGTATCGATGGGTAGGGTCTAAGTCTGTCTATAGTATCGACGGGTAGGGTCTAAGCCTGTCTATAATACTAACGGGTAGGGTCTAAGCCTGTCTATAGTATCGACGGGTAGGGGTCTAAGCTGTCTATAATACATAACGGGTAGGGTCTAAGCCTGTCTATAGTATCGATGGGTAGGGTCTAAGTCTGTCTATAGTATCAACGGGTAGGGTCTAAGCCTGTCTATAGTATCGACGGGTAGGGTCTAAGCCTGTCTATAGTATCGACGGGTAGGGTCTAAGCCTGTCTATAATACTAACGGGTAGGGTCTAAGCCTGTCTATAGTATCGATGGGTAGGGTCTAAGTCTGTCTATAGTATCGATGGGTAGGGTCTCTAAGCCTGTCTATAGTATAGTTTTATGGGTAGGGTCTAAGCCTGTCTATAGTATCGACGGTAGGGTCTAAGCCTGTCTATAGTACTAATGGGTAGGGTCAAGTCTGTCTATAGTATCGATGGGTAGGGTCTAAGTCTGTCTATAATATCTAACGGGTAGGGTCTAAGCCTGTCTATAGTATCGACGGGTAGGGTCTAAGTCTGTCTATAGTATCGATGGGTAGGGTCTAAGCCTGTCTATAGTATCGATGGGTAGGGTCTAAGTCTGTCTATAGTATCGAGGGTAGGGTCTAAGTCCTGTCTATAGTACTAACGACGGGTAGGGTCTAAGCCTGTCTATAGTATCAACGGGTAGGGTCAAAGCCTGTCTATAGTATCGACGGGTAGGGTCTAAGTCTGTCTATAATATCGAGGGTAGGGTCTAAGCTGTCTATAGTATCGACGGGTAGGGTCTAAGCCTGTCTATAGTATCGACGGGTAGGGTCTAAGCTGTCTATAGTATCGACGGGGTAGGGTCTAAGCCTGTCTATAGTATCGACGGGTAGGGTCTAAGCCTGTCTATAGTATCGACGGGTAGGGTCTAAGTCTGTCTATAGTATCGAACGGGTAGGGTCTAAGCCTGTCTATAGTATCGACGGGTAGGGTCTAAGTCTGTCTATAGTATCGATGGTAGGGTCTAAGCCTGTCTATAGTATCGACGGGTAGGGTCTAAGCCTGTCTATAGTAGTATCGACGGGTAGGGTCTAAGCCTGTCTATAGTATCGATGGGTAGGGTCTAAGCCTGTCTATAGTATCGATGGGTAGGGTCTAAGCCTGTCTATAGTACTAACGGGTAGGGTCTAAGCCTGTCTATAGTATCGATGGGTAGGGTCTAAGCCTGTCTATAGTATCGACGGGTAGGGTCTAAGCCTGTCTATAGTATCGAACGGGTAGGGTCTAAGCCTGTCTATAGTATCGATGGGTAGGGTCTAAGCCTGTCTATAAGGGTTATCTATAATACTAACGGGTAGGGTCTAAGCCTGTCTATAGTATCGATGGGTAGGGTCTAAGTCTGTCTATAATACTAACGGGTAGGGTCTAAGCCTGTCTATAGTATCGATGGGTAGGGTCTAAGTCTGTCTATAGTATCGAGGGTAGGGTCTAAGCCTGTCTATATTAATAACGGGTAACGAGAAACTTATAGACACGGTAATCACGTAACAGAAACAGTTGTGATACAACAGACAAAAGCAAACGAACATGAAAACATAAATCGGTGGCAGCTGAATTCCGGAGACAGACGAACGGTGCCGGCCTGCCCTGAACAAGGGAGAGAGGCAGCCTCGGCCGTAAACCGTGAACGTACCCCCCCCCTTGCCAGCGCGGCTCCAGACGCGCTGGCCGCTTCCAGGCCTTGGGGACGGACCCGGAGGCCGCGGCGCGGGCGCGTCGGATACCCCCGATGGAATTCCGTCAGGAGCGAGGGCGGGTCCAAGATGTCTCTCCTCGGCACCCAGCACCGCTCCTCCGACCGTGCCCCTCCCACTGTCCACTAGAATACTGAAAACCCCCTCTCCGACTCTATATCCAAGATGGATCTCACCGGTGTACCCGTGGGGCCCCCCCTCGATGTCCAACTGGGCGGGGGGTCTCGCAAGATCTCATGTTCTTGGAGTCGGGGCCCTGCTACCACCGGCCTGAGAAGGGACACCATTGAACAAGGGGTTAATACTTTATACTCCACTGGCAACTGTATCTTATAACACACCTCGTTCAACCTTCTCAGGATTTAAATGGCCACTACAACGCCGACCCAGTTTCCGACAGGGCAGTCGGAGGGGCATGGGTTTCTGGCGAGACAGTACACTATCGATCATCCGGTGCGTACACAGGCCCCTCAAACTTGCGGTGTAAGGTCGGCGCTCGGCTTCTGTCCACGTTGGCATCGCTTCAGATGGAACGTGTGCAGCGTTCCACGTCTCCGCCGAGCGCGCCCACCCCAACTGCTCCACAGGCGGGGGCCATCGAATCAGTGGCTCTCATGCCATGGGTGCCAGAACCGGCTGGTACCACTAACACACTGAAAGGGGTTAGTGGGTGGAAGGAGTGGCGAAAGAGTTCTGTGCGTGCATCTTCAGCCCAGGGCAAACATATCTCGCTCCCAGGTGCCTCCGGCCGGTCCCCCGGCAGTATTTCTTAGAAACCTGCCACATCCTGGTTTCCCCTTCCACACTGCCCATTACTCTCCCGGGTGGTAAATCCCGGGTGAGACTCACCGAGACCCCCAACCGCTCCATAAAAGCTCTCCATGACTCTGGCGGTGAATTGGGGACCCCGGTCAGCCACAATGTACTCCGGGCACCCCCGTAAGTGCCGAACACATGAGTGAATAAGTGCTGTCGGCGTTTGTAGGGCAGTAGGACGACCCGGCATGGGAAGCAAACAGAACAGGCATTAGAGAACCGACCCCCAAACCAACGACCGGAGTGTAGTATTTCCCTTGAGAGAGGGGAAGGTCAGTTATAAATCCACCGAGAGGTTGGGAACCCTGTCGTATTGGTGTGAACGGGCATGGTAGTACTTACCCCTAGGCAGATGTCTAGGCGCCTTACACTGGGCGCACACCGAGCAGGAGAAACATAAACCCTCACATCCCTGGCCAACGTAGGCCACCAAATATTGGCACTAAGACAGTGCACTGTCCGGCCGATACCCGGATGTCCAGAGGAGGGTGACGTGTGAGCCCAATAGATCAATCGATCCCGACACTCGAGCGGAACATACTTCCGACCCTCCGGGCATTGTGGTGGACTAGGGTCGGTGCGTAATGCCCGCTCGAGCTCAGAATCGAGCTCCCACACCACCGGTGCCACTAGACACGACTCCGGCAGTATGGGAGTGGGCTCCACGGACCTCTCCTCCCCGTCATACCGCCGAGACAGTGCATCTGCCTTACCGTTTTGTGACCCAGGGATGTAGGTGATCTTAAAAGAGAAACGGGTCAAAAACATACTCCATCTAGCCTGTCGAGGGTTCAGCCTCCTCGCTGCCCGGATGTACTCCAGGTTACGGTGGTCCGTCAAAATGAGGAAAGGGTGTTGAGCCCCCTCAAGCCAGTGCCTCCACACCTTAAGGGCTTGGACCACAGCTAACAGCTCCCTGTCCCCTACGTCATAATTTCGCTCCGCCGGGCTGAGCTTCTTGGAATAGAAGGCAACGGGCGGAGTTTAGGTGGCGCGCCTGACCGTTGGGACAGCACGGCGCCAATACCGGCTTCAGACGCGTCCACCTCTACCTGAAATGGTAAAGAGGGATCCGGATGCGCCAGCACCGGAGCCGAGGTGAACAGGTCCTTCAGCTTCTTAAAAGCCCTGTCCGCCTCGACTGACCACTGCAGCCGCACCGGGCCCCCCTTTAAGAGAGACGTGATGGGAGCTGTGCCACCCTGCCCAAAACCCCGATAAACCTCCGGTAGTAATTCGCGTAGAAAACCCAAAAAACTGCTGCACCTCTTTTCACACGTGGTTGGTGTTGCCAATTACTCACTGCTGAACTACTTTACCTCGTTCTAACCTCCATCTCACACCCCTGACGCAGACCCTGAATACCCCAAGAAGAAATCGACTCCTGGAAAAAAAAACCGACACCTTCTCTGCTCACTCAGGCGTGCTCCACCAGCCTCCGCAACACTCTGCGCACCGGGCCACCGCCTCGACACGGGTAGGGTGAGTCACGAGGATTCATCTATGTACACCACCACGCCCTTGTCCCTGCCAATGTCCCTGAAGATCTCATCCACGAATGATTTGTAAAACTGACGGAGCCCATTCATCAACCCGTAGGGCATGACGAGATACTCGTAATGGCCCGAGGTGGTAGAAAAAACAAAAACTTAAGGCTGTTTTCCATTCATCATCCTTCCTGTGCGCACCAAGTTGTTACGCTCTCCTAGATTCTAATTTCTTGAGAGAACCTCGCTCCCATTGCAACGACTCAGTCATGGTCGCAATCAAGCGGGTGGATAACTATACTTCCCCGTAATCTGATTGAGACACGGTAGTCCGATGCACGGACCAACCCCCCATCCTTCTTCTCACAAAAGAAACTCGAGACGCTGGGGACATGGACGGCCGTATGATCCTTGTCCTCAGTGATTCGTCTATGTAAACCTCATAGCTTTCTTCTCCTCCTGAGACGAGGATACACATTACTCCCGTGGGCGCAGCTCCTGCCTGAAAGGTCGTCGCACAATCCCCTGCCTATGGGTGGCAATCGCGTCGCCCTCGCCTTACTAACGCGATAGCCCGATCCCCATAACTCGGTGGAATGTTCAATGCGGGCACCTGGTTTGGACTTTCCACCGAGGTAGCCCCTAAGCAAACGCCCAATACATCTACCCCACACACTGAGCAGAACCACTCTTCAGAGCCCTCTCCTGCCCACGAATTAAACGGGGTTATGGTAACTTAACCAGGGCATTCCCAGCACCACCGGATTACGCAGGAGAGTCAATCCAGAAACCAGTTGTATTATCTCCTGTGACATCCCCTGCGCACAGGAGGGAACATCCTAAGTGCGCCGTTGACCTCCCTGTTAAGCCCGTACCCAACGGACGCTATCCTAGGGCGTGAACTGGAAAAGGAACTTCCACAGGAGAAGGGGAAACCCTACTCTAAAAAACAAAACTTCTTATCATGAATTCAGCCGCGCCTGATCTACCAGCGCCTTACACTGGGAATGAGGTGCCACCTGCGGAAAACACCGGGAGGCATACAAAAATAGCAACAGTGAGCTCTGGGTGAGTGGGGCGCCTACTCACCTGGAGGTAATCCGCCAGTGCGGGACCTGTCGTCATCTCCCCCGAGGAGTCCATCCCCAGCACCTGCCGCGGGTGTCCTCCCCGACCACAGTTGGTGCAGTGGATGGACCCCCCACTCTGCGACTTCCTCCTACCTAGCGCCAGCGCCCCCCCAGAGCGCCATAGGACACTGCTCGTGTGCGCTGGAGGATGGAATGGACGCACCCCCCCAGGACGTCCGCGGGTAAAGCCAATAGGTTTATCCACCTAATGCATGTCGACCATCTGGTCGAAGTGAGAAACTGGCGTCCCGACAGGCAGCTCCCGACGGACTCCTCGTCTGAATGCTACATCGGTAGAGATCGATGAGGGCCCGATCATTCCACCTGCATCTGCCGCTAGAGTACTGAATTCGAGTGCGAATTCCTGGGCACTCCTCCCTCCCCTGCCTAAGGAAACCAAGACGCTCCCCGCCGCTTTCCCCTCCGGGGGGATGTCCGAACACCGCCCTAAAGCGGCGGTGGAACTCCGGTGGTCGGTAATGGTCGTGGCGTCGATCGTCCTCACTTCCGCGTTGCCCACTCCAACGCTTTACCGTCCAGCAGGAGATTAGGGCGACTACGCTCTCTTCCCTGAAGGTGCCGGATGGACTTGGCCAGGACAGCTCGACCTGGAGCAAGAAACCCCGGAACCAAGGCCGCTGTCCCTCGTAAGCCCTCCTGAGAGATAGACGGACTTCCTCGATGTTCCGTTGCTGAACGGGCCGGGCCTGGGCCGATGGGCTGGCTGGGGGGCGGGCGGTGGTGGCGGCGAACCCCAGCCTCGGCGTGTGGAAATAACCTCCTGCAGGGCGTGTCCCACTGCAGGAGTTCTCCTGCTAGATCCCGACCTGGGCTTCGCAGTCCTTGTCCTGGGCTGCTTTCTGCTCCTGCTGATCCATGTAAGGTGTGTGATTCTGTCAAGGGCGTGTGTAAGGTTGTGGGTGTAGGGGAAATCAGATGCAGGACGCAGACGGTAGGTTCCAAAGCTGTATTCGCCCACCCGGCAACCGGGCAAACAAAGCCCAACGGCTAGCTAACTAACGCCCAGGCCGTGTAGGCAAAATGCGCACAACAGGTGCGACAGAAAATTATGTAGTCACGAACAAGTGCAAACGAGCTCCAAGCGCAGTGGAGAGAAATATGCTCAAGCCGAGCAAACACAACACTGAACGAAAACAATACACACAACACCAAGCAAACACAGTGTAAAAAAAAAAACGAGAAACTATAGGACACTATCACGTAAACAGAAACAGGTGTGACACAAACAGACAAGAAAGCCAAACGAACAAAAACAAATCGGTGGCAGCTACTAATTCCGGAGACTCCGAACACCGAGCCTGCCGACAAGGAGAGCGGCATCCTCGGCCGAAACCGTGACAGCCACCAGGGACTCAAATCCTGCCGTGCTAACGTGTCCCCCCTGCTTAAGCCATTAAATGTCCAGGCCCGTCTGAAGTTTTGCTAGAGTGCATCCAGAAGAGGATTGGAAAAGTCTAGATGGTCAGAGATGAAACCAAATATACTTTTTTGGCAAAAACTCAACCTTGTCATGTTTTGGAGGAACACAGAATGTGAGTTTGCATCCAAAGACACATACCTACTGTGAAGCATGGGATTGGAACATCATCCTTTGGGCTGTTTTTTTGCAAAGGGACAGGGACGCTGATCTGTGTAAAGGAAAATGAATGGGGCCATGTATCTTGAGATGTTTGAGTGAAACCTCCTTCCATCAGCAAGGGCATGAAGATGAAACGTGGCTGGGTCTTTCAGCATTGACAATGAATCCCAAACACACTGCCCGGGCAATGAGGAGTGCTTCGTAAGAAGCATTTCACGGTCCTTGGAG